>PPHD01025544.1:0-11734 GCA_002909625.1 Bambusicola thoracicus
ATGAAAGCAATGGCTGAAGGTCTGTATGTGTACCAACACACTTCTGTAGCTAGAAAAGCAAGCAGCCAAATCACCCAAACCTCATCCACTTTCAGTTCTGTCTACTATCCTTCAATTACAATATCACCAAGGATGCATGGAATGTCTGCATTATTCCTTTCCCACAAAAGCAGTTTCTTCCAGAGACAGCAAATCAACATCGTGGCCAAGGAGTAAGATTTCTGTAAAACCATAGATGACAATCAGCATCTTTTTTTCATTACTATATCCATCTTTTTGCTATCTTTGTTTTCCTTTATATATAGTATTCATGGGAATAAAAACAAAGCTAAGCTTAGCAGAAATGAGCTTCAGGTTATGCTCAGATATTCCAGAAGAGCCAAAGGGTACGATATCCCACTTTTTTAGCCCTTGGGCAAGAGGGTGGTGTGCTGGAGATCCACAGAAGCTTACAGCACAGCATCTCTCCACGCATCTTTATGTGTTGCTGTGGGAGAGAACAGAAGACCACAGCACACAGTGGAGCAGCCAACCACTGCAGATGCCTGGGTCAGGTGAGCAGGCAAAGAGGGTCCCATCAGCCTGGCTTCTTGAAAGACTGCTGCTCTAGAAACTGCATTTCTCAAACTTGTTGCTATTATATCTACACTTACTAAACAAAAGGACACTGGACCGCACCCTTTTTTGTATTAAGTGACATTCAGACATAACACAATCTTTAATTTCGAGAAACCTGCCTTGCCAAAGTTTACAATGACCTCAGCCTGGGTGCTGCATCCTCGCATTCCTATTTTTCATACAGGTGCTTGAACTCCTCTGCCTTCTCTCACTGGTATCCTTCTGCTTTTTCTTTTAATTCTCCCACAGTTTTGGAAGAGGTGTTAGCCCCTCCAAGCCCACTTCCAATCTCCTCCACTTTCCATTAGTGGAGTGAATGTCCTTAAAATTCCCTTAAAAAAAAATTTAAAAATCACTTTCAAAAATTCCTCCTAGAATCTCAAGTGCAAACATAACGTAAGGCCACTCCTTCCATGGTACTCAAGTGTTAAAGGTAGAAAAGGCCTTATGAATTATTAAAAGTTAGATTCACTAGCAAGATAAAAATAACATACTGTGCTAGACAGGTTTGCAAATGCTGTGATGGGGTGACTGGTTTTGTGTACAACTTCCCTACAGACTTTATATACAAGGGACAAATAATAACAATAATAAAAAAGCCAGAACTACCACAGAGCAGAATGTACTCATGTTCAGCCTTACAAGATAAGCTTCAATGTGGGGCAAAACTTGCCCAGATAGAATATTATTTGAGGGGTACGCTATATAACAAAGACTCATACAAGAAACAAGTTTTGTAGGCAAAGAACTTATATGTCTGTATTTGGATTTCTGAATGCTTAGCTAGGGCTTTTATGTGTTTCCAATTCATTCCTGAAGAAACCTATACACAGGTTACCTACAGAGAGGTAACCTACTACGAGCACGGAAATAAAAAGCAAAGAGCATCATGAGACAAATTCTGGCCCTTCTGAAGTAGGTATCAAAACCACTACTGACAACACCAGCTCGCCTCTAACCTCCATGTTTAAAATCACCATTCTGTTTTTGAAGACAAAAAGGAAGCCTGACAGAGTATGTACAGTCTGCAAAGCACATGCTAGCCCAAAGCAGCAATGTGAGCCAGGTGAGGCCTGTGCAGGGATAGGGCCAGGGAGGCTGCTGGGCCTTCATGACACTGCTCACTACCACAGCAGGGAGAGGCATTTAACCCAAATAAAGGCATGTAGAAACAACAAACTGGAAAAGGAAACAGATTAGAGTCTGACAAGAAGTGATTATCTAATAGTAAGGGGATATAGTCACCAGGGTTGGCTAGATAGTGAGATTAGGGTCTAAGCAACTAATGAATGGTTCTGGATGAGTAAGAAGGGAGACGAATCTGAGGAGGAGGACCAGTGACTCCAGTAGAGAATGTGAGACAGAGCCAGGGACTACCAAAGCTCTGATGGTGACAATTCATCAATTTGGACTTGATGATCTTAGAGGTCTTTTCCAACCTTAATGACTCTGTGATTCTAAAAATTAGGAAAAGGGCAGTTAGGTGTGATAGGAACCAGCTAAGCAAGCAAAACGGGGAACAGCTATTGAGGCACCAATGGGGTCAGGGCAAGCGCAGCCTAGAAATGAGAATGGTATCTGTGGAGGGAGAGGGGTTTGCAGCTCAGAGGCTCACAGAGCTTGGGCATTGCTTTACACAGTGAGTGCAGAGGAACGTGGTGAGGCTGGCTGGAGGAGGCTGATACAGGATACCAAAACGAGTAGAGGAGATGGCAAAGCTGTCAGGGTGCACAGAGACAGGTCCAGCTCAGATTAGAGAGAAGCATCTGGCTTGGAGAGAGGGAGGTGGTGAAGGAGAAGGGTCTGTGCCACCTGGAACTTGCTTCTCTTCAGCCTCTCCCTCTGTGTGAACTACAGTGCCACTTTCTATTTTAAGCAGCAATGGGAGTGCCTGCAGGAATTAGGAGTTCGGGTCATGTTATTAACCACCACCTCGCCCAGAAACAGATACAGATCTTCTCTAAGAAACTTGGGGTTATTTGTGTATCACTTTCTGATCTTTGAGCTTGAATGGTGGTTTTTAACCTAGCTATAAAGCTGTTTTATTATGTTAATGCTTATTGTAGCAAATTAAACAAAAAAAAAAAGTAATCAATCTACTGATCAATCTAACCTGGTTAAGGAGGCTGCATAACTCAGTAACTGTATTTTGGGAGTTGTTTTGTTAGGAGATAATGAGGAAAAACTGTTCCTTGCAGAAGTCAGCTGTCTGACATTATTTTAATCTTAGAAAACTGTTGAAATTATACAAAAAGTATAATTAACCAAACTTGTTGATAAATTTTAGTACAGTAATGAATTGCATATAGTTATCAGAGTGGGAAAACACATTCTAAACTTCTGTTTATCAGCAAAGATGAAGTCAAGCTCAGAAGAGACCATCTGAAATCAGACAACTGGACATTAAATTTGTTGTTTTTCTGATCTGGCCAGCAGCAGCTAACAACACCTGAACAGCAAGAACACAGAGCTGGCATAGGAGAAGGACTGGGCTACTGCTGACAACCAGTTCTTGGATCAGATCACATCAGCAATGAATACTGACGCCTTCAATGGGCCACTGACCTGTATTCTAGTAACTCCTATTTGCTTATTTGCCATATCACATGCAAAAGTAACCATTACACTTGTTAAAAAAATACAGCATTTGTTTTTAAGACCACATGAGAACCCAGCTTAGCTGCTGTTCTTGTTACCCCATATAACTTATATCTGGCAAGCACCCAGGATCCATTTTCTCAGATAGGAATTGCAGTCCTTTTTGCTATGCACATGTTTATGTTTGTGTGCTCAAGATCTTTGCAAAAAACAGCATGATAGCTGCACCTTCAGGTTGCTATCTTCCAGGAAGGACAGAAATAAGCTGAACTTACAGCAGTCATTAAATAGTATCTACTCACTAACCTGCACTGATATGCTTGAGCCAAAACCAGATATAGGTCATGCGTTCTTTATTTCAGGACGCTCTGTAAAACTGAAAGTTCTATTTCCTATTCTATCTTCATGTACTCTCCTGCCTCCTTCCCTGCTCCAGTGTGTAGAATGCCGTTCCTTGTGCAAAGGATCTGAAGCAGTGGTTTAACATTTCCCCAAAGTAATGGAGGACTTCCCAGTCTGTCCTTTGCAGAAGAGCCTTTGTTTTGTTTACCTTAGTGTTATAAAAAACACCTTACATTTTGTGTTCCCCTTTGCTCACCTGATCGCTGACCTCTGATCTTAATGACAAAACAAACAGAAGCTTCTTTAGGAAGATTTCAGATCACGGAAGACTGAAAACCAAAGTATCACCGATACAGAACACAACCCATCTGATATTTAGCTGAATACCATCCAGGTGCTTTTGCCTCCCTTGACTCAGTTCCCCAGAAATACCCCAAGAGCTGGAGCTGGGAACACAGGTTCTACAGCACCCACACGTCTTCCAGGTATGCGTCAAGTTCTGAAATTTTCTAATGCAATTTGGAGGAGGATGGAAGGTCCGTCTTCCTCCTCCATCACTTCTAAAAATAGCATTACAATTATAATTTTCATTTTCTTCTCAGCATAAATGGCCTTAACACTGAAAAAACTTCTTTTATTAATTTCTCGTAACAGGCTTTCAGTGCTCCCTTATTGTGTTTAGAATTAACGTCTTAGAAGGTAAAGAAGTTGCTAATTTTCCTTGTGAGAAGAAGAAAATCACCATGTGGCAACCTGTCTCTACTTTATGACTGTTACCTAATGCCTATGCTTTATGATCACAATGCATTATCTGAAGACTGACCCCTGATCTCATCTAAAAGATATTAATTGGTTTCCACTTTTGTTCTGTGGATCTGATCTTCTCATTTAATGTCAGAAATCCCCAAATCCTACATACATGAGTTTATCCTATACCATTTTCTCATCTCATGGCAGCTACAAATTTGCATAATAAACCATTAAAAAAGCATCACTTCCACATAATCACAAAATGGATAAGGTAAGAAGCAACCTCCGGGCCTCTCTGGTCCCAGACCTGCTCCAGCTGTGCCACCAGAGCCTGGCGTTCAGATGGAACCTCTTCTGTGTCAAGCAGTACTTACTGGTTTTTGAAAATCACTACAAAAACAAAGCATTCACAAGGGTTGCTTGGAGCTCTGTATTCAAAATGATACTGATTACTTTCACAAGTCACAGAGAAGGACTAAGTGCACACACTTGCTGAAATGTGCACATTAAGCTGTACAAAACAGGCAGAAGGTATGCAAGCACTGTGCTGACTGGCATTTTGAGGATTTTAGTTTACCTCCATAAAGTGAATTATAATGGTCTCCTTATCCAATACAGCTACATTACTTTCACACACAAACATCGTGTTTATGCTCACTCTCCTTTTATTTTAGCAACATTTGCTTCCTCCATCTCTGCACTTCAGGGATGTTTCAGAGTTCCAGAAGTTAAATATTAGCAGTTACATTCTTAAGGAGGCACCAGGAGTTGAGGATACCAATCACTTAAGAAACACTATGCACACCGCTCTCTGTAGCCTCCTCTGGAGAACAGTCATCCTCCACCTCTTCCTCTGGGACCACATAAAGACAATGAATCAACTTATAACTTGTCTGACGTGCCTAATTATGACAGTGTTATCATTCAAGGATGCTGTCAGATAAAGAAGTGGGTGTAGCCTCTGTGCAAACACGTTTCCCTGCTCTCAAATCAAAGGCCTGCCTTTAATAAGAGTTATTTAATTAATTTAGGAGCAAAGGAAGCTTCACAGGCAAGGGCAGATCCAGATGAGGCATCACAAATAAGCAATACAGATTACTCATTCATTCTCTAATTATTAGATTTTTTCAAAACAAGCCTTGCAAGGAGGCTCGGGTTCCCTATTGTTTCTATCAGGAAAGAATGAAAAGCCTCTTTAATCAACCTATTTAAAATATATATTTACATAGAAGATGATCATATGTATAAATACAGTAATCTAAAATGCTTACAATGTAATTAAGACAGATTTAAGTTACTTGCAACAGCTAAAGCCGTCATAACCTAGCCAGTCATTAATCGTGGCAGGAAAGGAGGGCAGACTGAGTCCACTACTTTCCTTTTGAGGCAGGAAACAAGTGCTCTGTGAGAAAACAGTGAAGGTTATGTGGATGAAGGGTGTTTAGATGAAAGGTGAATCAGATGAAGAGACAGAGCTGCTATTTGGTGGGATTTCTGCAGCAGAAAGGCTGTTTTGTCTCTGCTTATTTGCACCTGACTAGTACTCATCTCCAAGACAGCTCTGCTCACACAGGTTACCCAGACACTGCAGTTATTCAGGTTGAAAAGAGCAGACCTCATGCTATGCTTCAGAAGACAAAGACTTGTGCAAGTAAAAGAAAAGAAAGCAGCAGTCACATCTCTGCTCTCACCTGGGAACTCACACAGCCCACCAGCTGAAGTTTATCTGTACCAACGTACAGTACACTATTTTTCAAGTATGTTCAATCATATTCTGAAAAAAAAATCTTAAAAACAACCCAACACAACCAGATCAGGCATACGTTTAAGGAATGTGATGCTAATTGCAGCAGCTCTGCCGTTTCATCTGAATCCACAGAGGTTATATTCTCCCTTATTGATCTTGTGAGCTTAAACGCCATGTCCAGTTTCAGTGGCCATTCAAGTGAAAGAGCACAGGTAAGAAGTCTGGAGGACGATCATTGAGTCTTTTTCAGAATTTAAAGAAGTTTTTAGGGAGAAGTAATATTTGTTTTTGCTTTGGCAACCCATCAGTGCAGCGACAAGCATTTCCCCACAGCACTTTCAGGATGAGTTTCTAACGGTCAGCGCACAGAACGAGATTACTGACACCGGCTCACCTGCACATCTTCGTGTCAGAAGGCTCCCAGACGTAACCATGAGGTCAACAGAGAAAGTGTAACAAATGCCTTGTAGGCTATCCAGCAGAGGACACTGGCATTTGAAGCGCGCATGTGACATAACAAAAACATTACCGGATAGTGATAGAGATTGATTTCTAACACCACACTGCAGATAGAGAGTTTTCCTCCCAGATTTCGGATGACAGTGGCTCCCAGAAATAAGCATTTACTAAGTTGAAAACAAACAAAAATTCAATAGTAGCTTTTGCAGCTAGAGAACAATGAAACCTGTAAACATTTTCCACCGATTTAATTCAGATTGGGTAGATTTGTTTTTTTATGTTCTCATTTTCTGCGTCTGCTTTCAGTTCTTATTATCACAAACAATTTAACTGGATGGGATACTCTTACAAGCTGACTTAAGCAGTTACTAGGTAGAGATCTCCTCAAACTTACAGCACTAGAAATACATACTGAAGGCAGACTGAGTGAGGGTAAAATAAACAAGCACATGGAAAAAAGGAAAAGTCAATCTGAACTGTCAAAATATGTAATAAAAGTAATGGACAGAGTCTATTCACTCCAGTCATATTCCCCAGCTCCCAGTTATCCCAGTGAACCCAAGGGAGGTTTCTGTCTCAAACTCTACATCTCAATTCATTCATAATGGCTTACAGTATGTGTCAGTCTGGTATCAGTCTGTAAGGACCAGTAAAGGTGTCATAATGATATTTGTTCAGCATCACTACACGAAGAGTAAGAAATGGAAAAGCACAGGTTCACATGGAAATCCTGAGTCACGAATATGGACTTCCACAGTAATAGAAATGACACAAAGAGAAAAGGACAATATCAAAAGTCTTCCAAGGTTTTTCCAAGGTACCAAGTTAAAGCCTGGCCTATAGAAAGTAATGAATATACGAAACATCCAAAACTATACAATAATTGTAGTGCTTTATGTAATAAAACACATAAATTAGCCACCAGTAAAGGAAATGGTATCATCAAGTTTCTGGGGGTTTAAAATCATAGAATCATTTTGTGTTAGAAGGCTCTTAAAAGGTCATCTACCCCAACTCCCCTGCACTGAACAGGGACACCTGCAGCTACATCAAGTTGCTCAGAGCCCCATCCAGCCTGACCTTGAGTATCTTCAGGGATGGAGCATCCACCACCTCCCTGGGCAACCTGTTCCAGTGCTACATTGCCCTCATCATAAAAAAAAAACATTTTCCTTATATCCAGTCTAAATCTCCCCTCTTTTAGTTTGAAACCGCTGCACTCTGTCCTGCTAAAGAGACTGTGCAATTCTGCCTTGTAGCTCCCCTTTTTCTTCCCACACTGATCCTCTTCTTTACTGTAAAAATTTTATTTGGCTATTTCTCAGTGTTTCCTGCATGTTAGGCAACTGCTGCTCCAACTGTGTTATCAAGTACCTAAAAATGCTTGATAAATGACCACTTGGCACACACAAACCAGCCCCACATTGCATGCACACCAACCGCAGGCAGGATGACTCAGACCTCCCAGGCGTACAGTGCATGAGCTGCAGACTTACAGTAAGCCCATCACGTGTGGGACACAAAAAGGAACGAATCACAGAATGGCTTAGATTGGAAGGGACCACAAAGATCATCCACTTTCAACCCCCCTGCCATGGACAGGGTTGCTAAGCACCAGATTAGGTTGCCCAGGGCCCATCCAGCCTGGCTTTGAGCACCTCCAGTGTTGGGGCACCCCTGGCTTCTCTGGGCAGCCTGTGCCAGTGCATCATCACCCTGATTTAAATATTCCAGCATAACACCTAACCCAAATCTCCCCTATTTTAGTTTAAAGCCATCTCTCCTCTTGTTCCATCAGTATCAGATCACATAAAAAGCTGAGCTCTCTCCAAACTCTCCTAGCTCTCTTCAAATACCAGAAGGCTGCAATGAGGTCCTCCCAGAGCCTTCTCTTCTCCAGGCTGAACAAGCCCAACTCCCTCAGCCTTTCTTCAGGGGAGAGCTGCTCCAGCACTCTGACCATCTTTGTGGCCCACCTCTGGACCTGCTCCAGCAGCTCCACTCCCCCACTGCTGGGGGCCCGGTGCCTGGATGCAGTACTCCAGATGAGATCTCACAAGGGCAAGTCAGTCAGAGGGGGACAGTCCCCTTCCCTTCCGTTATCACCCTTCTGCTGATGCAGCCCACGTTACTGTTGGCCCTCCAGGCTGCAGGTGCACACTACTGACTCACGTCCAGCTTTTTGTTCACCAGAACCCCCAAGTCCTTCTCTGCAGGGCTGCTCTCAGTGAGTTCTCCCAGTCTGCACATGCTGGCTGAAGGTCAGATATTTTCATACCGATGATTCCTTTCAGCAAAATTTTCACCAATCTGTTGAGAACTTGCATCGGATCCACAGATATTTCAGATGTGCTCTTAGCAGTAGGATCATGCGCTCACATACATCAGTCCCAACTGTGAAGAAAATTCCTGACTAAATCCTGATTTACAGATGCTCTCACAGTCACATACAATGTCCAGTTAGTCCTGGTGAGCCCTGGAATAACTACAACCAACACAGATTTACTTCATCCAACAAACCTTGGAGATTACTTTTGTCCATACTTTTGTCCTCACGCTCGTTACAATGGTACTAAAACTCTTCCAAGTTGTTATTCTACCTACTTCACTTCATAGAAAGATATGAGGATGTGTATCTAAAAGAGCTGCTGTAAAGTGAAGTAGGGCGTGGATTTATGGCACACTAGGCATTCCAGAAAAATTGCTCTTGAGCATGCCCTTACTGTGACTCCACTCTCACTTCAGGGCAGCTACCTTGCTTGTACTACCAAATGAGAGCATAGTCTCAGGCAGCCACTGGCCAGCAGCTTGTCTGTACAAATGCTTTGTATAAGTACTTCAGTTACTATGCAGTATCTTGTTTGAGGATCCATATATACACAGAATCATACAGAACTGTAAGAGTTCGAAAGGACCTCCTCTAGTGACCACTAAGTCCATCTACCCCCCGCCACTAAATACATGCTGGTACAGATTTTTAAGGGGATTCAGGCATTTAACAGGCTGGCACAAAGCAAGAAAACGCTAAGTCACTACACACGCTACAACAACGGCAACTCATTTCTTTGGCTTAACTAATGGATATGGCACAGGTCATTTCAAAGCACAGCCCCACCTACCCCTTGAACCTTTTGAGTTATCCAATGCTAAGCTATTGACAAATAGCCTTTTCAACATGCAGAAACAGTACTGTGGAGGTACTGGGAGACACTGAAAAAGCATACTCCTTTTTAATTCACATATTCTGCATATGTAGGAAACTTCATTTAGATTAAAATAAATAAGTAAAAGCATGAAGTTTCAGGCATTGCACTATTATTGTCAGAATTTGTCTATGACACTTTGGGTAACAGCTGTTTACGAGGGTAGACAGTGATAGGACAAGTGGGAATAGTTTTAAACTGAGACAGGGAGGTTTAGGTTAGATATTAGGAGGAAGTTTTTCACACAGAGGTTCGCGACACACTGGAACATGTCGCCCAAAGAGGTTGTGGATGCCCCATCCCTGGAGGCATTCAAGGCCGGGCTGGATGTGGCTCTGGGCAGCCTGGTCTGGTGGTTGGTGACCCTGCACATAGCAGGGGAGTTGAAACTCGATGGTCTTTGAGGTCCTTTTCAACCCAGGCCATTCTATGATTCTATGAAAATAAATCTTTTGTTATGTCCAGACAGTTTACAGATATACTCCTTCAAACAGAAGCACAGTTAGTTTGAAGACAAACACTTTCTTATGTCCAGATCTGATTTGTAGTCAGTTTCTTTCAAATTAAAACATATGACGCAGATGTCTATTTGCTTTCTGCCAGAATCTTTTATTTTTAGATGTAGGGCAACCTTATACTCCTTTAATACACCTACCACTCCTACACAGCAAATGGTACACCTTAGCAAGCACTGGCTGACACGTTCCATTAGATAAAAGTCAAAATTGCTGACAAAATTCAATCTTGATAAGAACGTCAGTGTTTTGGACCTCCTACTTTATGGAAACATGTTAAAGAACATAGCTTTGTATTTGTGGTCATTTTCATATGTGAGAATAAACCAGAAAAAAAAAAGTGATGCTCCACACTCCATACGTGAACCAAACTGCTCTGAGGCAGAACGCCCTTCTACATCAGTCAAGTTGGAATCACCCTAGAACGCCTTCTTGGCTTCCACTTTCAAGACACAAGGTCTCATGTCATCATGGCTCCACCTATGACTCCCTCATTTCCTCCCACACTCACCTCCCACTCTCCATGCTCTGCCCAGATGACTGTCCTGTTTGGAGTTTTTGTCTACTCCCAGCCCTGGAACTTCTGATATCCCACCCATGGCAGGAGATGCAACCTCTCAGCCAGTATCTATGAAACTCTGGTCCTTCATCAAGAACTTCCAGAAAATTGCTCAAGATTACAAGAATACCCAGAAAAGAACAGGCATTTACCACTCACTCTCCCTGAAACTGAACAGTTTGTTATCCAAAATGTGGAAATACAAACAAAAAGGACTTAATTTATTAATTTCATTTTCGAGAAGGCCTCTGTAACACAGCGTGACGGCAAAGACCATACAGCTCAGAGGTGACACTTGAGGGATCCGTAACACCATTTGTCCCAAGCTTCTGGGAAGGAATCAAGCAGGAACAAATTTTTATTCCGTGAGCCAAATGATTTTGAGTTATTTGAAACTGTGAGCATTCGCCCCAATGTTTACATTACTGAGCAAACGTTAGGCAGGCTCCATCCAAACAGTGAAGCAACTTCAAGCAGCGAGTTACAGAAACTCTTCCTCCCTCACACATTTACTTCAGTAAACGTCAAAAAGTAACGCCATACTCACGGACTGGAAAGAGAAATGAAAAAGAGTGGGACAAGCACAACATCTGGATCAAAAACTCTTTCACAATAATGTAGATAACATCCACACAGGAAGAAAGACTTTGCACTCACTTGCATATTTTATGGGTGTTATCACTTATCTATTCTTCTGAATGTTTCCACATTTACCTTCTGCTTTGATAAAACTATTTTTAGAAAAACTTTATCGACTCTGGAAAAAAAAAGGTTTTAAAATAACACCTGGAAAACCTACTAGAATGAAGTAAAAAAGCAAATAAAAACCACCCTTACTTTTTCCTCCTCCCCAGTCTAACTGGCACTATTCCCAGTTTGATTTAAAACGCTACCATAAACTGGGAAAAAAAAGATACTGGATATACTTATAATTGGGCTCTTC
>PPHD01025545.1:0-11734 GCA_002909625.1 Bambusicola thoracicus
TAGAATGTATTAATCTTATATCCTATTCTTCCATGAAACGTTACATTTCTAGTTTTACTTGTCTGTCTCAATTAAGATGAATATTGGAGACCATTTTCATGCTTTCTTGAAGTGCTTTCCTGCCATTAATTTTAAGCAATTGCTTTACTAAACATATATAAATCTTCAACTTCCCTGGTTGTTAAAAATTCAGATACAATTTCCATATTTAAACAAATACAAATTCTAATGTTGGCTCAACAAAGTAAGCATCAAGCATTTGTTGAAAGTCACAGGGAATTTTGATAGCTGTTCCACATTTCCATTGGCTCCCGGAAATAACAAAATTGAAATGAAAATTTAATCTTATGACCTTTGCAATAATTAGACCTTTCTGCACTATTTTAATATGTCAGCTTTAAGGTCATTGGCTGTATTGACTTTCAACATCTACTGCTAAAACTAGGACAGATTCTAGAGAGGAAATAAAAAGGTAGAATTGCAATCCATTCTTGGAAAATTCCTGAAGCTGTAGGATTCATCTTCACATGCCTTCCATGTCTACCATCTACTTCTTTTTCAGAGCCACAGGCCAGATCATTAGTCTTAGGTATATGAATAGTAAGGAGCTTTCAAAATTTCTTCACACCCTTCTGGAAGAGACCAATCCTGTTTTGATGATTATTCTTGTAGACATACCTTTGCAGGCCTATGGCATCTACTTTTAACAAAGACAAGTAGTATGGAAGACCTTCGGCTGTTTGCTATGTGTTTGATATATTTTAATCAAATACTGCTGGAAAAGTCACATTGTAAGAAAACACAGAATCAGTTATGATTCCCTTGCACTTAAATAGATCTCTAAGGATTTCAGTAGAAAACAGTGAACTATGTTACACAAACAGTAATAGCCAGAATTTCTCTTTAACACAAGACATATTTCATTGTAAAGCCATACACATGGGGATTGAAATTGAATGAATATCTCTGGAACTCTCTGAGCACTCTGTAGCAAGTTAAGAATGTATGTAGGAAATGGTCTGAAAAGTTAGAACAGATTTTCACCCCATTATTTTTCAGCACTATCTACTCCAACCTCAATTTTCTAACTGAGATTAGAAGTGAACCTGTCAACATTTCACAGGACAGATTATTTCTAGCCCAACTGGAAATCCTGTGAGATAACTTGTTCTCTTGCTTCATCCATCATTAGTTTCACAGCAGACATTTACATCCAGTAGGTCATAAACCATGTGTCAAACAAAATTGTTGGCTGCAGCACGGAGATTTACCTGCACTAATAATTCCACCCTGAGGAATGAAGACAGGTATCACTCCTTATGCTGTAAAATTAGCTACTGCAATTGTAGACAAATATGAACTAGACAACAAAGAACAGAGAAATTCACACTTCTGTATGTGTAGAGTAGCCCAGGGATTCTCACATTATTTGCTAATCATATGTTATAAATGTTCACCTACAGAATAATACTAAGATCAAATCAGTGCTGAAATTCAAAATATTAGGGGAGCATTATGAATAGGAAAGTGACTGGAAACAATTGCAATGCAGTAGCCTGCTCTTTCTGTGCTTTCAGAATCAAATAATATTACTTTCTGAATTAAAACGAGTGTATCATCAGTTTTATATGTTCAGGAAAGTCTAGTTAGGGTGTGAGACCTAGATTTCTTTCAAGATTTTTTGTCATATAGTACAATATATCTAATTTCAATCATAGTGTTGTTCTAATTATACCAAGAAGTGCCTAGCAATGAATGCAAAAAAAAAAAGACCTTAAAATATAATAATAATATGCAATCCATTTAGAAAGAACAGTGAATGCATTCTGTGACTACGTAAATTGGTCTGTTAGAGCAACTCAGCACAGCATGATTACTTTTCTCCCATTACCCTTTCCTTATGTAGGCTCCCTACCTCCTCTCGGCTATATAGTGGTAACCAAGAAGTCTCTGGTGCATAAACTCTCCAGTTTTGGAGGGGCTGTATCAACCATTCTTGAGGCTTTGCTCATAGGTCTGCAGCTTAAGCAATTTGACAATTCAGTCCTGAGGGCAAATATACAGTTGCCTTTAAACAGATTTTGTAAGTATAAGCAATGATACCAAGAGTGTTGTATTCACATACTATAAGTATTTCAGTATAAATGTCCTTCAGATTATTTTAAAAGTATGATTGGAAAAAAAAAAAAAAAGCCAATCAACCACTTTTCTTTCCAAAAACAAATGCTGTAAACTAGAAGATTCAGCAAGCACAGGCTCAATACTTGAAAGGGGGACTTCAGGTTTTCTCCTGTAAATCCAATGCCCATTTATCAGGCTACTTGTTTACTATAAAATTAAATGGTGCCACTACCAGGCACTAGAACTCAGCTATCTATTGTACTGAAATATCTATTATACTGAATTAGTGGTTGCTGGTATAACTTTTGGCCCTAGGCAGCCAAGTACTCTACTGTACAATTTCTGGACATAGGCAGAGAATTGACAGGATCTAGGAATCACTCCTAACTGGTCTTTTAGTTGTGGTCACTTTTCAAGATAAGACCCACTGAAAGGGAACAGTCCCAGATATCTACAGTTACTGCAGACATAGCTCCTGATGTGGGCTCCATATCAGAGAGACTGGGATCCAAGACCTATAACTAAGGAAACTGTAAAGACCTCTGTAGCCAAACAGCTAGTTTCCATGTCCCATTAGATGCTCTTCCACATATTCTTGTGAATGGTTGAAGACACATTCCTTGGAAACTCCCACAGTTTCTTGACTTAAGATTTTGGTTGGAAAAAGCTGTCAATGTGTACTTCCAGACTAGCTAGCTCTGTTGTAGACCAAGCTTTTACTGAAATGGTAGAAGCCACAACTGTATGAAAAACTGAAAAGAGAAAGAATTCATACAGTGAATGTAAAATTTATAATCAGATAGATGCAAGTGTTGGAAGAACAAAATGCATTTTCTCCTTCTTTTTCACATAGCCCGAAGTATGTAGGACAGAAATAAAGACCAAGAAGTAGATGGCATTTAGAGAAGCCCCTAATCATGTGATTTACAAGTGAATATCAGCAAAACTAACATTAATTTGTCTTTATTTTATATTCTTTCCTTTGCCAGTACTATATATATCCTTCCACTTGCGTACTAAAGGAATTTTAATGAAGTCATATGACATTTTTTGCATCAAAGACTTTCTTTACTGTGTTACATTAATTGTGTGTTATCTCCTCCCTTTTTCCATCTCTTGTACTAAAATGTGAAAAATGAAGAGAGGAAAAGACAGTTCGATCCTTTGCCAAAATTATACAACTTCCCAGAAAATTGAACACAAACTCAAATTAACTTTCATGGTTAATAAAATATTAAATGAAGGTCTGGGTCACACATTTCCCTTTTCCATAATAATATTAAAAATAATTTGTTCATGGGGCTCTCAGCTGCATTTAGATTTTCTCTTACCACTGAAATAATTTGAACCTTTTTTTTTTTTTTTTTTTTTTTTGTACAAAGATGACAGTTATTGTTAATGCTTCATACAGAAAGAGCTGATTGTTGATGGTATATGAAATTGCTTTGTTCAGCCATCTCTTCTTTCATTAAACATTGCTAGAATGAAATGAGGATATAGGGTTATATAAGCTATCACTCTTAACACCATTCAGTAACAGAAGAGTCAGGCGTTGTCTTGCTGGAAAGTCGCTGCTTCTTGGAGAGCCAGGTTGGTGTGAAGACAGGTGACAGCTAAAAGGGAAATCCCATCCCGACTATCCACCCACCACAAACAGTTCCTTCAGGGTTTAAGATGGTGACTTCTCCCACAGTTGCATGAACTGTTTCACTGCTGCTGTGGAGCACTGACCTCTTTCGATTTTTGTATGCCTGCTGGCACATCTGTTCCCCCACTCTAAGTAATGGCTCAGTCATCTGGCAGCTCCTTCTGACCCAGTTGGTTGTGCAACCAGCACTGGCCTACAGCATGTCGAGGGAAGTGGACAATACTAATTCTGAGTTCTTCTTGAAGATTCTCCATGGACTTTGCTGAGTTTGCAGAGACTGTGGGTGAGACCTCCCAACCTGCTTCTCTGCCAGTGCTCAAATCCCTGCAGTTCAAGTCCTGTGATGGGGCAGTAGTCCCACTGGAACACTGGGCTGCAGGGGAAGGGACACAATGAGAAAAGTGCATGTCTTATGAACCACTTTCTTTGGAACGGGAGCACTGTTGGTGACAGTCCTCCCCACTCTTTCTCCTCTTTAGCACTGGGTTGGCAGGCTCTCCTACAGAAAGATCCATGCTGCTGTTCTACAGGTTCAAGAGATTCAGATTTGCTTGCAGGGAACAACATGGCCACAGCCACTTACCTATAGACCAGCTCAAATGGCTGCAGGATTTGGGGTGTTATCTGTGGAAACCTCCAGTTTGATTTGTATCATAGTGCCATAAAGCTGGCAGTCATACATGCAAACCAAAATCAAAGCCAAAATCTAGAAGTGTAGTCTTCTTTCTGTAGGAAGGCCCTTTTAATTAAACAAATTAAACCCAAAGAACAAGATTTCTACCTGCCGTGTGACTGTTTAACACACAGTCTGGCTAATTCTGCAAATGCAGATCAATTCTGCCATAAGGATGTAGGAAAGTGATGGGAAAGTACATCAGGAACTGTCTGCTACCTTCAGAAATAAAAGTTCAGGCAGAGACTCTGTGTGACACTAACACCTGTTCGCACTGTCTCATTGTTGCTATTAATGGGAAACAGAACTGGTCCTTGAGTTACAGTTTTTTCCAGAGAGTAAGGAACATCATTCTCTCTTTGACTTCTCTTGATCATAATAAAGATGTCGTTTCAAAAAAGAAAATAGAGCACTTGTCGTCTTTCAGATCAAGCACAGTCATTGCAGGGCAGCAGCCAACAGTCTCTGCTGCTTTTCTTTGGTAACAGAAGATAGGTATTACCATGAGACTCAGACAAAGCTTCATGTTGACTAGATGTCTGAGTTTCTCAGCAGTGCAAGTAGCCTCAAGCAGCAACACTAAACAGTGTCGTGGGGAAAGAGTATGACAGTCTTTCATCTAACTCTTTCATATTTCAATATGAACTCCTTTCTAGGGAACATACCCTTAACCCCAATAATTTTTAATTCTTCCTCAAAATACTTTATTTATTTATTTATTTATGATGGTTAGCTACTTTTCGTGCTCCACAGGCTTTTATCTAACTCTTACTAATTTTAGCTTAATGCTCCAAGCAATGGTTTTTCATGACAATTGACATGTGTCGAATACAAGAGTTCACTGTCCCCATTGCCCCAATCCCTTTGTCTTCCTCACTGTTTTTCTTGCAGATTGTCAACTATATTAATGGAAACACAAACTGGAACTATTCTTCTCAAAATAACAATAACAATATTTTAAAAAAAACCAAAAATATTTTATTTGCAGATAATATTTCTTGGACATTCAAACGAAATTTGCTTATAATTGAAGTGTATTTGTAATTTTGAATGGTGAGCTTTCCCAAGTGTTTCTGGGTGGGACAAGCAGTATTGCTTCCTGAGCAGTGCTTTCCTAAGCACAGGTCATTCTGCATTCCCTGGGCACTTTCAAGGAGGTAAAGGGTGGGAAGATGAAGCTGCCCCTCTGAAGAGTGGGCTGCTGTATCTGCCTCTGCCCTTGGGCTTGGCTGGCGTAACAGCTCTCATTGAAGGATCAGTACATTATTCATACACTGTTGTCAAAACATTCAAGGGCAGCTCAGACCTTGAGGTTATTCCATACATGCTTTGTCCTGGAATCCTCCCTCTATACACCACTGTTCTCTTTATGGTGAATTCAGCTTTCACCTTGGTCCTCCTTTGCTTGAACAAATCCCCTGTCCCAACCAAATAAAGAAATAAGGTGAGAATTCAGAACTTCTTTTGGCAGTTCAATTCTCCTTTCTATATTCCCTCTTTCTGCTTATGATCTTCATATTTCAGGTTTATCTAGATTAGGGAATCCATAGAAGAGGTTCTTTTCAAGCTCCAAATACACACAGCACAAGCCTTCAAGCATTTCCCCCAAGATACAGTAATTTTCCTGTGCCAGTATTAGGGAAATTTGTTCTAACTACCACATGTTAAAGTTCTAACAGGTTTTGTCTTTTCTCTCTCATTTTTTTTTTTCTTTCTTCTAACAAAACTATTGTAAACATTTGATGGACATCTACAGAATTATCTCTGTTTTCACATAACTATAAAAATTTGTTTTCCTCTAACAATATCACTGTATTAGTATTGCAAAATAATATAGCTGTGCTACAAAGGAAAATGTCCTGTGACTGTATTTAGAATATTCTAAATTGTACTATTTTTATTAACAGCTCAGGGTTGGATAAAATGACAGCAGAAGCAGAGATAAATCCACTGAAATTTGGCACATGGGAGGAAACATTATTGTGGAGGTAATGTACAAACAACCAACAATATTCCAAATCTAATATATTTTTGTGTAAGCAATACTCAGATTGTAGCCATTAGTAACTCTTTCTTTGCCAGTGCATGTATTCCCACAGAACATTCAATTTATACTCTTAATAAAACTACAATTGCACTGAAGCTTACAGAGAAAGCAGGACATACAATAATTGGAAATACAGACAAAAAATGAACGATATACAGTGTATTTTCATTCAGCTTACTTGGGCATTTCTGCAAACAAAATATAAAAATAGTTGATAGGAATAGAGAAAATGATGGTTCATATACTCCAGTTTTCTGCATCCAGCAGCTCTAGATGCTTTGCAAGAAGACATGAGAACCTCAAACTAGTTAGATACAGTATTATTTTCTCTCCATTCTCTTATCCCAGCATGATTCTCCTCCTAAAATGCTACATAGTTGATTATTAGCTTAAATCCTAAATCATGTTTTATCTTTCCTCCTATTGTGTTTTGTTAGGTAGAACTGGAAGTCATTAATACCGTGAATCACCTTGCTAATCACATAAATGCCCCATCACTCCATTATTTTTAATATGTTTTGAGTTTGAGCTTTTTTTTTTTTTTAAGAAAATGTGTTTGTCAGCAAGAAGTGAGCTCTGTTTCAGCTTTATAATCCCCCCTTTTTTCATTCCCTCAACTCTGTTTTCAATTACTGTTCTCTTTAACCATTATCACAGCTAACATCTCAGAAGTCTTGTCAAAAATATTTTCTAGAAACATAAATCATCATCATTCTCACTTCAATTTTTTGGACTGTTGCTGTCTGCTACTGTAAAATTTTGCTTGGTCTTGCATGCAAATACACTTTGAATGATCCTTCAGAAATTCTCCTTCAAGGGGTATGAGGTGTACTTCATACTATTAATGATACTGATTTGCATATATTTTGAATCACTAACAGGAAGCATTGCAATAGATTTCTAAAAGTAATTTTAGAAAACAAAGTATTTATTGTGAAACATTAAATCCAATCTGAATATCAAAAATACTACAAAAATAACAACATACAGGACATTACTCTGCTTAATTTTAAAAAGGTAAAAGTAAAAAATATCATTTCAGATTGGTCATTCACCAAAAGTTTACTGTTTACTCTTTTACTCTAACAGTACACGGATCTACATTCTCCTATGCTTCCCAGTAACATTTTCTGTCTTCTTTGGCTTTGCCATACAAGCCATAGGTCTCTGTTACCCACAGAAAATTTGTAATTTTGGCTCAGAGAATGCAGGAACCAAGAACTCCTCCAATCTGACTCAATTCCTTTCACCAGAAAGTTTTGAGCCAAAGAGATTTCCAATTTGTTTCTTCAGAACATGTTATTTGAGCAAACCAGACAGCATGAATGTTTGCAAAAAAGTTTTGGAAATTAATTTATACTTATTTTGCTGTAAGAAACATATAGAGCTAGACAAGAAAATAAACATTACCAGACATTCTCTGTCGGGAAGGTTGTGGGGGTTTAGGAGTTCATAACCCTTATTTGTACAGGTTCTTATTGGAAGCCAGACTGTTTTTTTTTGGTGTTTTTTTTTGGAGCATGAGCATGAAATTCAAACAGATTCCCCAAGAGTAAAATTTTCACCCAGGTTTCTAAACTCTATCTAATGTTCATACAGAATTACACAGAATGGCCTGGGTTGGAAGGGTCCTCAAGGATCATGAATCGCCAATCCCCCTGCCAACCTCCACATTTAATACTAGACAAGGCTACCCAGGGCCCCATCCAATCTGGCCTTGAGGACCTCCAGGGATGGATGTGGCATCCACTGCCTCTTTGGGCAGCCTGTTCCAGCACCTTACCACTGTCATAAAGAACTTCCCCCTGACATCCAACCTAAATCTTCCCTCCTACAACTTAAAACCATTTTCCCTTGCCCTGCTGTTATCTACTCTTTCAAAGAGTTGACTACCCTCCTGTTTAGAGGCTCCCTTTAGGTACTGAAAGGCTGCAATGAGCCTTCTTTTTGCCAGGATGAACAAGCCCGGCTCCCTCAGTCTTTATTCATAGGGGAGGTGCTCCAGCCCTCTGATCATCAATGTTGTTGTATTTACCTTTCCCTTCATATACTTATACATGTGTGCTTGCATATGAATGCAATCACAATACAAGCATGCATTTTCAACTTGATTTTTTTTTTTGTTAAGTTCTGCAATTCATCTTTATTACACAGTTTCTGAAAATAAAAGGTTGCAAGTGAACAGTGAGGAATATTGAATTCCTGAACTTGGCGTTAAATTATTGCTTTTAAAGTGGACGCTGGGGTCAATTGCTTTCACATAGCAAACAAAACATGCTTTATTCTCAGCACCATCATAACTGAAATTGTTATCTGTTGTCACTGTTAAGGGAAGACTGCTGGTGTAGACCTCTCTGAAATGTCAGCACCTGCAGCCTTTAGAACTGATTTTTTTTGTTGTTTTTTTCCTTTTTTACCAGTGCAATGAGAAATTCCAATGTCTGATCAAATGAAACAGCTCTCTAAGCTCACCTAGAAACATTAATCTTCTGGACACACTGCATAAACCACTAATCTCAAGCTTGTCATATGAAATGAGGAAGGGAATACAAGAAAAGATGCGGGCAGATTTTTTAAAGCCTTACCATCGTTACTTTAATTCAGTTAAAGTCTTTCATAAACCTTTCACTGCAATGAACAAAATGTCCAGAGAAGAACACAGTGGCAGATGATCTCTCTGAATAAAGATGAATGCAACTCAATACAACATTGCTTCAGTACACGGTCTCCTAATCCTTTACTTCCTAATATCCAGCTCCTTATCAGACACCTCTGTTAGCATCATGATATATTTTTCACTTGGAAGCATAACTAGACACTTAACTGCTAAACCCTAAGGGTATTTATGCTGTCCTGATATGCATTGGCCCAACAGCCTAAAGCTGACTGAACACACCTTCACTCCATTGTCATATCAGCATCACAGTCCTTTCCCATAACAATTACTGCTGTTTATCACCCTTAGTATTTATAACTGTGTTGAACTTTTTTTTTTTTCCAAGGAATTAGGCCACAATGGAAAAGCAGTGCTCATGTAAAAAAGCAAACAATTTTATGAGAGTTTTTAAAGCTCTCTGTGTTAATGTTAGCTTTCAGTTAAGTCTGTGGTAAGATCAGATTTGTTAAATTTGTTACCAGTGTTGTTACTCCTCAATGTTCAATCATATATTGCATAATAACAGAATATATATATATATGTATATATATTAAACTTGCTGAGATGGAATCCAGAAGGAAGAACACTGTGGCCTTTTACCTTTGCTCACTCACATGGTCACCGTCATATTGAGCTGCCTTATTTGGGACAAAATGCATACAACAATAAAGCCTCTCAGACTCAGGATGTCCGTGCCTGAAATGAATGGGTTCTAGAAGTAATAACAGGAAATTCTAAGTGGTTGTGTGACGGTTGCAGATGAGTTTATGGAAAAAAAAAAGTTATACTCAGAATGGCTGTGTACTTGAGTGCATAGCATTGCTTTATCTGTACTCAGTCCTGTGGGTATTTTGTAGACAGGACCTTGTTACTTTCTTACCAGCAGCTGCCCCCCAGCCCCTTATTTTCCATTTATAGAGTGACCACAAATAAATGAAAACAACCTTTCAAAACAATGAATTGTAGTAAATATGTTCATTTCTTGATTTTATGCCCTTCACTAGAATACTGAATCACCACCATAATGGCTGCAGGCATGGCAATTAACCCTTTCTGTGTGCACACAGTTTCCTTTATTATAGTGTTGATCCCCAAATGCTTTTGTTTCCCACTTTAAAGTGTTCTGAAGATTGAGATTAATAGGAAGTCATGAACCAGAACATGGAAATGCTTTCTCAACTTCATCTCAAAGAAGAGGATGACTGCCATGATCAAGCATCAATTTCCCACCAGAAAACCAATGGTCTCAAGATATTCCCAAGTTCTGTTGTGGGAGAGATATATTGCTATTTGGAGTGGATTCGTGTTTTCCTTCAGTGCATTTATTCATTTATGATTGTCTGGAAACACTGGTTCCTCTAGATGCAACATTTTTTTTTCCCCTTTTCTTTGCAGCAAGTAACCCAAAATGTTGCATCTTAGTTTGCCTTACATTCAAAAAAATTAGGTTAATACTTGATGCTTCTAAATGAAAACTGCACTCAAACCTACTTCACTCAGGAGATCACAGCTGCTCAGGCCCTGCTCAAATATTTAAAAAATATAAATCCCTCTCTCCAAAATGTGCTAAGTAAACATGCTGACATCTCATCATGTAGAATAATTAGTGTCTGGCTGTGATCTCTAAATTAAAACTTGCGTGCTTTATTTCTTTGATGTGCGTTGCAGTTTTGGAAAGGTGGGAAATACAGCTGAGTATGAAGAACTGTGCCCATGGGAGAACAAAATTCACTTGCAAATAGTGGTGACTCACTTTTGGATTCTACAGGTTATTCAAGATAGGCTATCGCTGGCGATACATGCTGATGAAGATGGGTGTGATGGATGGTGCACAGCACATTTTTTTCTGCTACGACACCAGCTGAAAAGTAGAGATTAATACTGTCACTGACACAAAGAGGAGGAATACAGCCCAGAGTGTAGGATACAGGGAACAGGAGGGCACTTGAACCAAGACCAGCCCATTGAGAATATAAATATTCTACTCAGATCTCCTAATGTTCATAGGCTGGATACGTCCTGTTTTGCATACGCTCATCTCTGTACTTCTCACTGCTTCGCAGGCAGCTCAGCTCGCATACCAGTCTGTGGGTTGCGTGTGAGAAATGTTCTGGCATGTGTGGGTGCATACTACAGTAGTGCAGCACAGAGAGCTACCCAGATTCTAAGGACAAACCTGAGGTCTTAGTTTTCATACTGCAGTGTGCTGAAGCTCTATGGAGCATGCCTGTATTCTTGGATATGCAAATCCCCAGATGCATTTTTCATGTGTTATCAAAAGAACAAACTGCTTGACAATTTCCATATGAAAAACATCCCCCATAGACAGATTGCCAGGTTCCAAGTTTTTCTAATGTAGGAAATGTTTTTATAACATCTATGGCTGAATTCAAATCTTATTTTATGATTTTTAAATTAGGATAAAATACAAATAGCATAAAAAATAACACAAATCCCACACTAGAGGAATATTTCTATAACATTTGTTTATAAATTATTCTAATTTACTAATTCTTATTTACATATTAGCATTAAAAAAATCCTAAATTGCATTAGCCTTATAAAGTAACAAATAATCACACTAAATTT
>PPHD01025547.1:0-11733 GCA_002909625.1 Bambusicola thoracicus
AATTTAAACATCTACATTGGGCACACCAGCACGTAAAGCACTGATCAGCAAGAGACTGAAGAAATCTATGGAAAAATATTAAGAAGATATTTGCTTCAATCTGAAATGAAATATCTGTTGGTTGATTCTGGAACAGTCACAAATAGATCACCATATCTATCAGTCAAAAGCATTGATACTGGTTAATGAGGCCTGAAAAAAACCATTCTGGTGAATGAACTACCAGAGTTCCTGATACAGAGGTTCAAAACTTGCAAAACAGGGTAATACCAGACTTACCAGTCAAGACTTTTACCACAGCCACAAAATACCACAAAATACCACAATACCACAAAAAGAGTAGTTATTTATCTTCAAGAATCTACAATTTTTTTCTCTTTATTTCATTTTTTTTCTCCTGTAGTAAATACAAAATACATACATACATACATACATACATACAAAAAGATTATCATCACAATCAAACACAATAGGTACATGGGAACTAAAGGCCGCTGGTTTCTAACTAAACACAAATTGTTCAGTGCTACCTTCAATTCTTTACAGAGGATCCTGCTGGTTCTTTCTTGGGAAAGGATTTTCTGCCACCAGCTTTTGTGCCCCAAGTAATTCTCATGTTTCTCACACACCATTAATATTGCTAGTGCTCCAGGTATCACTAAACAATATAATTAATGGAGCCCAACCTAGCCATGTTGAGATGTGATTTGGGTCTATAAAGAACGTGCTGAATGCCTTAGCAGAATTGGTCAAATTAGCCAAAATAATAATGCTACATAGGTTCATAAAAAGAAGTAAAAAAAAAAAAAAAAAAAAAAAAAAGCCAACAGAAAACCCTTTCAATATAATCAAGCCATCGGAGTACAACTGTAATAAACTAAGAATAATGAGCATGTTATAATGCTACTTATTTGTAAATATCAGTTTAAACTGCTTAGCAAAGGAAAAAAAAACCTTGCAAGATGGACCACTGGGTTTGGGGGATGGGAAAAGACTTCAGACTATTGGCCTAAGTTCAGCAGCAGAGTTAGCAATTTATGGACTTGATTATACCTTCAAAATGAACAATAACCCAGTAACTACTGCAGTAGAAAGGTACTAAATTTTTATGATATGGGGTAATCAGGTTGGCTACCAAAGACGTAGTAGACATGCTGCAAAGAAGAAACAATTCACATTAAAATAGCCGAGTGACAAATTCCCTTCTTGAAAAGGGTATTTCTCTTTAGATGATGTCTTTAGCAGACTGTAGGCTGTTTCTTTAAATGAATGCATGACACACTTAATTTTCAGGCACACTTGGTTACAGAAACTGGCACTACACTGTACATCATGTTTAGTAACAAATAGAGCTGTCATACCTGGATTCGTATTGACATTTACATCAGACTCTTAATCTGTATAGATTTGACGTATAGGAAAAAGTCAGACATCTCACATATAAATGATGCTTTGATACTCATAATCAAAATGTTCTTGATTGTTTACCTAGTAAAGCAAAACTAGTGTATTTTTTTACATCTTTACTATGGTAGTAAATAGTCTGACATTTCAGCATGTTTGGAAACAGTACACTACTTTATTGAAAATTAAGAGGCAAAAAAATGTGGTGATTTTTCAAAAAAATAATGTATTCATTTTTGTTGAAGGTTGAAAAGAATTGTATTCTTTGCTTCATGGTGTAATGGGTACTCACAGACTGTGGAATTAGCAATTTGATGCAAAATCAGTAAACTTTTTCTTTCTATTTAGTGCATGAGTTGCTAATAAAAATGAAATTAAAAAAAATCAAGAAACTACAGTGTCTCAATAACCACAAAAGAATGTAGTAATACTTCTTCTGTAATTGCTTAATGAAGACAGGAGTTCTCTATCAATTGCTTAAAAAAATTACTTGAAATACAATCATAACACACACAAAAAAAAAAAATTCAGACCTTACATAATATCCAAATTGTATGACTCAACTGTGGTTTTCCAACTTACTGTTATCTTCTAGAACTTGAGTTTTCATAATGTTCTGTACTGTTATCATCAAAAAAACAGGAAAAAAAAAACAAAAACAAAAGTGAATGTATAAGCACTTGCAATTCACTTGCATTGAGATGAGCCCAATGTTGGGCAGCGTCTCTGTGTACTTCGATGTTGAACGCATCCATACGGATTTTTGATAAAGACAATGAAGCCACATAAGACAACTCTTGGGACACTGAAGCTTAACTTTCTACATATCAATTTATGGTTGTCAGCTGCATTAATTACACTGCAAAATATTTTTCTGTTCAAGCATTTTAGACAGACTCACAACACATCATAGCTTACCCTATTTCAGTCAACACACTATGCTTAAGAAGAAGAGAAAGCTTACCAGTATAATTACTCCTAATAAAATGAAATCAGCATAACACCATTACCTCTGGTGAAGATCAACCTTCAAAGAGACAACAGTGCTCTTTTCCGCAGGGTATATGTACACATTTTATCCTTCCGGTTATTTAACAAAACATATGGAAAGGTTGATTTCTGTTTGATTTGTTTTTAAATCACATATACCCAAATTAAGTGTTATAATGTCTGTTGACACATTAAAGAATGTAACCACACTCGTTATCGGGATAGTCCTTAAAGCAATAAAAGTCCCAGCATAATCCACGGCCCAAGGGCTCAGTAATATGCAAGTCAAAACTAGATTTTGAGCAGCACTCTATGGGATCTAAGTTCAGGTTTACTGAGTTGAAGTGAGAAAATACAAACTAAAGTGAAACTGCTGAAATGGCAATACTAATACAAGAGCTCAAGTGAGAAATATTAACACAAAAATATACAAACTCCTGACAAAAAACAAGCAAAACGAAACGAAAAAAAAAATTTGAAGAATCAGATGAGACACTCAAGAGATAAAGAATCATTCTGTTTTGGGGAGAACAGTGAAGGCCAACACTTCCACTTCTTCTGGAAAGTCTCATCAGATGTCTGCATGCAAAAGCTGTCAGATTAGTGCTTCTCCTCAGGGCACTCCTACCAGGGGAGGTTTAGGTTAGACATAAGAAAGAACTTTTTCTCTCAGAGTGTTCAGGCACTGGAATGGCAGCCCAAGGAGGTGGTGGAGTCGCCATCCCTGGCAGTGTTCAAGAGGAGTCTGGGTGAGGAGCTATGAGATATGGTTTGCTGGCTTGTGGTAGCAGTGGTAATGGGAGGACGGTTGGGCTAGTTGATCTTGTAGGTCCTTTCCAACCTTGTGATTCTATGATTCTGTGATTCTAGGTCTGCTTGAGCAATCCAGATGCTTCGGTAATTAGAAAATTTATATATGATATACATGATCAGGAGACTTTCTCGCTGATGGGAGAATAGAGACATGCCGCTATACACAATTTCCACACTTGTTTCTCTGGCACACTAAAAATCTGCCTCTTCTTGGTACATTCAGAAATATCAGAAGGACATATTGTCATAAATTCAGAAAAAAAGTCAAATGTTCTGCTACAAAAGGACAACATTACGGAAATAAGATGCTTAGAGACCTTTCTGAAATACACCATTCTTCATATTTTGAAATCTCTACCTAATAAATATTTTCTCTTTTAATCAGTGTTACATTTAAGTTTGTGAAATGTGTGCTTTGATTTTGTTTCTTTGTTGACTGTTTAAATATCAAAACTTTTCTTTTCAGTCATTTACAGATTTCTTATGGCAGCAATTCCCAGAAATACTGCTGGTGATTTTTTGCAATGCATGTGGTTTTACCTACACAGAAAACAAAGGTAGCTAAAGGGAAAGAGATGGCTCTTCAGGAGTTCATAGTAATCAGTAGCTGCGCAGTGTTCATGTGCATGTCTGAATGCATGCAGCACCCCGTTGCCTTACAAGAGTATCACCAACTGGCTTGACCACAGCATTAAGACAAGAAATCAGAGGTTCTGCTTACTGTAATGTTGGCCATGGCAATAAATGTGCACTAACAATACAACACCAAAATTCATCAAGTCACTCTGCTTGCTTTCTCTATAGATAATAACACTGACATCACTAAATAAATAAACAGGAGTCATCGCCTACAAGGGAAAACAGTACTGATGACACCAAGCTGTTAAAAAAAAATAAAAATAAATGGAGAATGCAACTTAAAAGAAAAGAGATGCCAAATGAATAAGCTGGTAGTTACAGAAGTCTGTGGCTTACACCTGGGATCACTGGTCTTATGCAAGAACTGAACTACTTTTCTCAGCAGCATGACAAGAACAAGCTGAACTTGGCATACCAGATTGAAAGTGACTTCATCCACTGAAAGCTGAAGAGTGTCTTTGATGGTGATTTCTCTGGCAACTCTAGTAAATTCTCTGAATGTTCCAAAACACATTTTGATGCATGGAAAGTAAAGCTCTATACTGATTTAGGGTAGGGAAAAATAAGCTTAACTGAAAACATTTTTGTTGGAGAGTCTTCACCCTAGTTCCATATGGGTCCATTCAGATAAGTGAGGGGTAGAGATTAGAATAGCTTGACTTCAACATAAAACTTTTTGTAAAAATATTTTGGCACACAGATCCCAAGTTTTTAACCCCTGCAAATCAAGAGGAAGAGATGAAACAAGGAATGCAGAACTGCATTTCCTTCTTATCCTAGCCACTGAAGTCCATATAGATTAGGAAATACCACTGTATCATGTAGGACAACAGTTCCAATGCCTATGAAGTGGTAACACAACTTTTGCTTCTCTGAAGTGTTGTTTTACTAATTAATTCATGCTTGCAAGATGCACATAAGATAAATCACAAAAATTCCCATGTGTAAAAAACAAGTGGTGTGAGAATTCATTTAAAAACCTTCCCATGTATAACATGTCAGTTTATTCAGACTCCCTTATGAAATTAAGCTTTTCACAATCCTTTCTTGCCTTCAGAAGATTTGGTAATACATATAAACCTAATTATTTATCACAGCAAGTCTTCAGTAATAAATATAGTATATTTGTTATATCAGCAGGAGTTCTTTGACCCACGTTATTAATAAATATTATTAACTAATCTAGTAGAAGAAACCACTGAAATGTAAAAATTACTTCAATCCTCTTATAAGACAAGTTAAAATGTAGTGATGAATGAACTTCAGAAAAGTTTTACTCGTTTATTTTGACATAAAATACTTTGACACTTACTTAAAGGTATCATTCTCCAGCCAAGCCTGTCCAAACCTATTCTGTCCCTAAAGCCAGCAGCCAAAACATAAAGTAGACCTCCCATCCTCCTTTCTTTTTTTCCGAGAGACACCAATCTTTCCTTTCCAGTACTACCAACCACCAACACAACAACACTGTTTATTTTGCCTTTCATGAACACACACCTTACTTGCTAAAAATTTAACTTCCAAGTTCATGTATGTCACAACACCAAATTATGTTTTCACTTACTTATTTCATAACATTTCATCCCAGATATACAAGTTATGAATCTGTTTAAGTTCCCTACAGCAGCTTCTTACCTGGGCGTTATAGTCCTCTAAATATAAATGACTTCAAAGCTAGATAGACGAAATGAGAGAGGCGGTATCTGTTAGTGGCCATCAAACAACCCAGCCATAAGCTCCAGGTTAGCTACAAGAACAAGCTAGGGAGCAACACAAGGACAAAGACTTCCTAATGTATCCCCAGTTTCCATGCTCCTCCCTAGGCTCCATCAGAGTGAGTGATTGAATGGACCTTGGAACTGATGGAGTACTTTTTGTTAGGTTAGCTCTCCAACCGTGACAGACATCTCTCAATTTTTTATCATGGCACGTATCACAAATCTTTAGAATGCATAAAGAGCCATATCTCTACATAGCAAATTTCCAAAACATTACACTTCCAGAAAAATATTCATCACCACTCTCAGAAGGACCTGAATCAAACTTTGCACAGCCACGACACATCTTACTATTTACAGCAGACATATTACACTCTGCATGAGGCCTGGCCAATCCTGTCCTGCAGCTGCCCCCTGCCCCGTGTCATTATGGTGGTGGTTCTGCTTTTGTCATCGCTTTTTGGCAGCACATACATGTGTGAACAACTGGTTTCAAGGATGAAGTACAAGAACAGTAAAATTTCATCAAAAATCTCTGACAAACACCTTGAGAGCTCACTAAGAATGGCAACCACTGCCACTGAACCAGTCTGATGCATTTGTTTCACAAAAACAAGGTAAAACATCCCACTATTTTTATTGTTTTGTTGCTCAATTAAAAATATGAAAAAAATAAAACGTTTTGTTGCTTATATTCATTAATTATATTACATAATTCATGTGGCCTGCTCCAAAAGTAATGCCTTCTATTTTATTATGTTGGCCCCTGACATCAGAGTCCAATGTTTGTGGTATGGCAGTAGAGGTTGAACCTTCCCACCAATATTCTGCTACATTTTGTTGCTGTGGGGCAGAAGGCAGCAGAGGGGCAGTCTGACAAAATGGCATCTGACATGTAAATATGTATCAAGCAAAGGTGCGTCACTGAATTAGCCATGTGGAAAAAATGGCACCCAATGACATTCATTGATGCTTACTGAACACTGATGGAGACCCAATGTGAACGTCAGCACAGTGAGGGTAAGTGGTGCATTTCAGCAGTGCAGACAGCGACAGCAGCCACCTCTGCTGGTGCAGGCCTTTACAAGAATGGCATGCAAGCTCTTGTTCATCGTTGGCAAAAATGCCTAGCTAATGGTGGATTGTGTTGAAAAATAGTGTGGCTGAAGATTTGCTCTATCAAATAGTGTCACCGTGCTCTTTGTAACTGCTGCAGTTTCCACGGAAAGTAGGAGGCAATGCTTTTGGGGCAACCTACAGAAACGCAGCCCATAACAATTCCTCTTCACTCAACACAGCCCAGGCATGCCCAAAGGTCGGGCAGCCCCGCTCGAAGCCATGTCCCTGAGCATCACACTAACACGTCTTTCAAACACCTCCAGGGAGCAGCAGCGTGAGCGTGCGGCCCCAGTTCTGCTGGGAATGAGAACGGGACTTTGTCAGCGGCACAGTCATTTGTAAAACTCATTTTCGATGTTTTATTAAACACGGGGGCAAGCGCGGCTAGCGGCGCCGGGGCGGGGAGGGAGGGCGGCCTCCTGCAGGGCCCGGGGAGCACGCCGGGAGCTGCCCGCCCTCCTCGAGGAGCCGGGGCAGCCCAGAACTGAGCTTCCCGCCACGGCTTCGAGTAGAGTGGAGCGGCTGTGGCGCTGGGCACCGGGCCCCGCTGCCTCCTGCCTCAGCTGGCTCCTCACGGGGCCGCTCCCCAGGGCTTGTTTCCATCAGCCCGTCTCACGAGTTTATTGCCATCTCCAGTGTAACAAAGGAGCAGGAGGTGTAGGTGAGGTAGCTATTACTCACATGCTCTGGAGTGTCGCTGGTGTAACAGTTTTATGTTGTAACACCTGTTCAGAACCGCTTATGAATAAAACGGTCTTCTTCTACGGAAGGTTGTTTGTGAACTAAACTGACCAGTAATGGCACTAACCTCCTCAGGCCGTAACGCTCAATGCAGTTTGAAGATATTCTGGTTTAAGCACAGTTTTTCTAACACCCACCAGTTGCAGGTGCAAAATTCCCCATGAACTTAATTCCCAACCAGGGAGAGAATGCACTTGTGCACACCCACTTTCTCTAAAGAACAAGACTGTCTGCTTGCATTTCCAAGCACCAGAGATAAGATAGGATATGACATCAGAGAAAACGTCCTTGCTTAATCAAATTAATACTGTGACACCTAACTTACTGTTCCTTTCTTCTTGTTCCACAGCAGCTTGCTCCAAGAATAGCAGCAGTAAAAAGTAGTACAAAACTGGCAGGAATATCTTACAATAAAACATAATTATCAGTTAAAGCATTATAGTCATCAACAGGAGAAGGAAGCTCCTGCACTTCCCCCTTTCCTGGTGCTACATTCTCACTTCTGTTTGTGAATTGAGTTTCTAGGCTCACCTTAAATTCAGTGAATGACACGTTACGATGGGCAAAATGCCCTTCTATCTAATACTTGCTTCTGCATAATACTTAGTTGTCTGACGTGTAGCCCTAAAGCACAATCCATATGAAAATAGGATGCCTTGCAACTAATTTTTGGTTAGTCAAGACAATGAAATGGTAAATCATACTGGTTTTAGCTGCCTAACTCATCACGTACTGCATCCTCATTTGCATATATCACATTTCAGTCAACACAGTAGGTTGTAAAAATACTTATACAAAGCAAAAAACACACAGTTCGGAGAGGATGGGCACATGGGTACTATGTTACAGTCAAGAAATTAGGAACATTCATATTCAAGGATCCATAAAACAATCCAAGCCATAGAGACAATATCATAAAGTTGGCGTGTCTGTGTTTGATTGTAGTGAACACAACTTTTTGTCAGTAGAACTACAAACATCAGCATTATTGCTTGTGCATCTTCACTAATGCAATCCAGATGAAAGACAAAGGATTAAGTTTGTGCACAAAGTAAACTTCCTCTTGAGCTAGTGAAGAATGAGATGTTCAAATAGGCAGCATGACAACTTTGAGGTCTTTAATTTGCACTGCCTCCGCTTGTGATGCACAATATCTATTTCCTGGATAAACAGAAAAGTTAAGTCCCCAGAGTCTGAATTCAGTTCCTTTCATAAGCCCTAACTTCATTTTTAAAAGTGAAAAAAGAAAATGTAATTTACTTTCCAGTTTTACCAGTAATCCATACATGTTCATACTGCAGACTGCAGAAACATCGGTGAGATAAATACTAAGCATCCTACGCGTGCTTCATTTTTCTGCTTTATTTAAAGAGAACATTCTCCAGCATTCACTCTACTACATGCTTTCTGCAGTTTGAATAATGGAATATATATAATGGACATAGAAACATGCACTGCAAACAAAAAAAAATGCATGTTCTTCACACACAGACAGGAGACCTTCTGAGACAAAATCAAGCAGACTAATTTACATATTTCTGAATGAAATAGTTGTAGTAAGACAGCAACAAGACTTCAAATTCTCAAATGTGAGGAAACATCAGAACTACATTTGTCAGTGTGCTTCTCCTCAGCACTTCTCCTTGTCAGTGGCTCCAAGCCCTTCATTCCCCTAGTCTCCCCAGGGAGGTGGTTGAGTCACCATCCCTGGATGTGTTTAAAAGCTGTTTGGATGTGGTGCTCAGGGCCATGATTTAGCAGAGGGTTGTTAGAGTTAGGGTAGTATAGTTTGGTCATGGTTGGACTCAATGATCTTTAAGGTCTTCTCCAACCTGAGTGATTCTATGATTCTATGATTACACGTTACTTAGCCAGCCTCAATTAGTGGCATGATTTGAACTTTCCTCCTACCTGCTGTCTTCCACTGAAACATCCAGGTACATTCTACTCCCTTCTTCAGCACTGGGTTCAAATCTTGCCTCTTACGTATTTAAACTTGCTGCCAAACACCAAAGGTGAGAGAGAGAGCTTTGCTGTTATTGCTCTGTTCCTTTTGATACCTACTTCCCACCTGGGAAAAAAAAAAAATAACATCATAGAGAAATAATCACTCTGCTAACATCCATAATAATAAAGTTTATTACAGATGACATGTCTAGAAAATTTACTTAAATTAAGCTAAAAAATTGCCAGTGACCACGTGCAAGCATGTATTTATTTACTTAGTAGTAGTTACTTCTTTCACGGAGGCAACAAATGTATCATCATTTGGCAAGTGGGAAATAATACAAATAATAATAATAAAAAAAAAACAAACCAAGGAGCACTGAAACCTCTGAAGAAGAAGCCTTGTGCTATTCTCATCAAAAGTCACTCATTCCTTTTTTTTTTTTTTTTTTTTTTTTTTCAGAAAGGCTGTTTAAGAGGTTTCAGGGTTTCACATTGTGTTTTTCAAGTCAACGTGAAGCACTCACTTTCTTATCTGTGCCTACCACTTAATAAATAGTCTAAAAAAGTTATAATGTTGATGTATTTTCAAAGCGCTATCCATAATGCATGCATATGTACTATGCTAGCTCGGGAGAGGGGAGAAAATAAAAAAATAAATAAAAATTTTAGAAAACTACGACCATAAAACCTCGAGCTTCCCAAACATTACAGGACAAAGGGATGACGATCTATGTGGCATGTTAAGTATTTTGCAGAGTATTTCCATTTTACGGTGCCATACGATTAATAACTTTATGTATCAAGGGCTGATCCGGAAGTAATGCCTTCCTTTTTATTTTGTTGGCACGTGGCATCAGAGGCAGACGGTGGTGGGATGGCAGTAGAGGTTGAACCTTCCCACCAATATTCCGTTACATGTTGCTGCCATGTGACAGATGGCAGCAGAGGGGCAGTCTGACAAAATGGCGTCTGTCATGGGAGCGTGTATGAAGCAAAGCTGTGCCACTGAATCCCTTCATGTGGACAAAAAATGGCACCCATCGACTGTCTTTGATGGCTGTTGAATGCTGATGGAGACCAAAGAGTGGAAAGGAGCACAGTGAGGTGATGGGCGGTGCATTTCGGCAGGAGAGATAGCGGCAGTGGGTCACCTCCACTGCTGCAGGTTATTACCAGCGCGACATGCAGGCTGTTCATGGTGGGTGAAAATGCGGTGCTGGTGACTGTGTTTAAAAATAGTGTTTTGTAGCTGAGAATCTGCTCTAGCAAACGGCGTTATGGTGTTCCTTGTATCTGTTGTAGTTTCCATGCAGATAAATAGGAGCCATTACTATCGGAACAACCTCCATATTTGAAGTAATACCTAATTACTGTCTAGCCTTTAGCTTTCTTTCCTTTCTAAGCTTTTTACCTGACTCTTACGTTCTCTATGCTGTTATATTTCCTATGCACTTTGCTGTCACTGCTCGATTTCACACGTAAGAACCGGAGGCGGCGACGTAATCCCACAGCGCTCCCGCGCTTCCAACCCTGCCAAAGCCCCCTCCCGCCGGGCAGAGCCCCGCTGCCTCAGGACGAGGAGCAGCGCGCCGAGCGCGCGGCTTCATGCGATCGGTGCTCGCGCCGTACCCTGGCGGCACCCCCACTTCCGGTGTGCGCGAAGCGCTGCGGGAGGAAAGGAGCGGGGCAGCAGTGGTGCTTCCTGTCCAGCTGTCCTCCTCCCTTTCCCCGCAGGTACGCGGTGGGAGTGAGCGGGGAGGAGGCCGAGCGCGACGGTGAGTAGCGTGGGTGACGCGGAGCGAGCCGGGCCTGCCGGGGAGCGGGGGAGGAAGGGGCGGTGTTGGTCCTGTCAGCAATGAGAACCTCCGCCGGCAGCTCCTTGACGTGAGGGGCGGCCTGTCGCCGCTCGGGAGCTCCGGTCGTGGCCCCGCCTGGGGTTAGGGCTGCGTCTGTGCGCGCCCCGGGGCGCGACGTAGGCCCGGTCCCGGCGGCGGAGGGCGCAGCTGCGAGGCTCGTGCTGCTCCCTCCCTGCAGGAGCCGAGCAAAGGCTCCTAGCGTTGGTGGGGTCGTTCGTGTGGAAGCGGATCTTGGCGCGGGCCGGCGTCTCGTTTGGCTGGGGCAGCTCAGGGGAGCGGTGTTGTTGGGAAGAGTGCTGAGATGCCTGTTACTGCCCAGCTCGTGTTTCTTCCGTGGTTGTTACAAGTCAAGAGCTTTTTGGAGGCCGAAGAAACGCTGCTTTTCCAGTTGCGCGTTCATTTCCTCTTTTTCATACTGCAGTCACTCAACATTACTTGTATGAATTGTTGAAATTCTACTCTGCATGGGGTATTTTTCCCAGAAGATTAGGAATAGTAAGCAT
>PPHD01025549.1:0-11733 GCA_002909625.1 Bambusicola thoracicus
TGATTTCTATCCCCCACTTTTTGTCAGCCCTGCCTCTATGCTATAAAATTCTCCACTGTCTAGCCAGACTCCTCATCCATAACTAACCTCCTCATCATTCCTCAGTAAAATGTTTTAAGCAGCCGTGCTGAAATTCTTCCTTTCATCACCCACTTACACACTTGTCAAATCTGATTCTTACTTAACTTTGCATTTATTTGCTCTTCTTCAGGTATCATTGATCTTCATAGTTCTGCTGCGAATGAAATTTTACCCTTTATTTCTTTCTCATGCTGAAATATTTTTCTATTGCTTTGTCATTCTGCAGTTTCTATGTTTTCTAACCCCTTGAAACATTTAAGTTCCTCTCACATTTTGTTTGTTCATAATACTTAGTGTTTAGCACCCAGCTCCAGAGTTTCACAAAGCCCATTTTCTGTCCTGTCTATACTTTTTCCCTATTAGTCACCTTGCCAGCACTGTTTTCCAGCTTCTACTACTAATAATCTGTTGTGTACTCTGACAATCATGGTTAATGAGAATTCTTCCTTCATCTCTCATGTCCACTCCTCAGCACTATGGCAATAGCCCTTGCAGTAATGGTGAAGTATTAGTGCCTTCCTCCTTTTGTTTTTTGTGTATGATGCTCATCCCAAGGCACAATCCACCACTCAGCTGCTCTGCTGTCAGATGGTGATCTCAGTGCCATGGCCAGGTGCTGCAGCTGGAGTCAAACACAACAAGGATTGTCCTGGAACTACTTCTTGCAGGTTTTGGTGTATTTTCACCCATTTGGTGGCCAGAGACACACCTTGTCATAAACTGAACCAAAATGAATTTTGTCTCAGCAAATTTAAATATCGTCAATACAAAAGCCTACATCTGAGCTAGCCACTCAAGACTTCTTATGTAATCACTGGTGAGAAGCAGGCACTTCTCGGCACTTCTCAGGAACAATTATTATGACATAGTTTAGACATCTGCAGTAGGATGAGATGACTCATATCCTACAAATTCTTATTTTTCTCTGGTGACTATCAGTAAAATATGGGCAACTAGCTTAAGATGTAGACATCAACATTATACATTTCCGCACCTCATCACGTGAATTTTTTGCACGGAGTCTTAGCCTCTGAGACTGGGGAAATCTCTGCCCTGGTTTAGATGAGTGTCTGCACTGAAAGCTGAGTGGAGTCAACTGAAGGACAGGACCACAGTGTTATGTAGTAGAGGCACCTGCTCTACATTCTGAATGATTTGGGATTTTATTTTTTTCCTGTATCTGGCCATCACATTTTAGCATTACCAAACTTCTACAAAAAAAGAAGTAGATGTCTTTTTAAAATTGAGACTTCAAGTAATACTGTTGAAAGTCAGAAAATTGGACTTTCAAAATGTTCGTCTTTCTGCACATAAACAAATGAAGATATAGTAGGGAATTTGTTGAGAAACAGCTCAGGAGTTTAGCCATGTGTATGAGGCACAGCAAAGACTGGGAAAGACTTACATGAAATGGAGGGGATCAGTGAGAGCTAAAGGCTTAAGCAGGAAATCTAGTTTTGAACATTTTTAAAAAGACATAGAATGCTTAAATAGAAAACAAAATATGCCATCTTTTGAGGGGCATCCACCAATCTCCACCTGGTATTTCCATCAAACTTTCATCTCGGGAAGTAGAGGGTTGCTTGGGGAGAAGTACATCTTACTGGATGCTTTACAGTATACTTCAGGATAAAATAAATGCGATTACAGCCATATATATACCTTTTAACTGAAATTTGATGTAGCTTACAATGTCACAAAGAGAGCCTGCTACTGATTTATATAATGCATAGATTAAATTCTGTCCTCATTAACATAAATGACAAAATATCACTGACTTTGGCAATGCTAGGATTTCAGCTTATATGACTTTGTTGTTTGCTATTAGAAAAGCATTTGCGTCACTGTCAACAGTGAATACAATTAAAAAAAAATGCAGTCTAATGCACCAAAAATGCCCTTTGACTCAGAGTACACCATATTAAATTACAATTTGTTTACATACCTCAGACTCAGGAGGATTTCATTAAGTCATAAATCTCACAATTGGAAAAAGTGATAGGTAACATGATACAGACTTTTATAAAAACATGTAGTTTATTTGAGGTAGAAAAGCCTCTCTTTACCTGCTAGTGTCATAGTCCTACTCAGCTGACTCATGAGAAACACACTATTTTTGTAAAATATGGACTCAGTGGGTGGCTGACTTACCTGAGTGCATTCTCATATGTTTTTGCCCTTCTACACTGTTGCAGTAAATAGAGTGTCTCAGAGGAGACGTGCTGAGACTTTTGTTGTCTTACAAATAATCATTCCAGCTAAGATGCAGTGGCTGAGTCTGTTAGCTCTTCTAATGCTTGTGTCTCTGCTGGTCTGTGTTCTTGCCCTCAAGGAAGCCTGAAGATTCATGTTTGGTGAATGAAAGGCGAATCTTAACCTACACAAGAACAACTCATTTCTCGATTCTAGGTATAATGAGGAAAGAGTAAACATTGCATCATACAAGACCGCCTATGTAGGTATTCATTTTAAAAGCCAAACAAAAGAAAACAAACAAACAAAAAAAAACCCAACAACTTACAATTGAAGATGTACTTCCTGTGTTACTAAAGAAAATAAACAATGAAACTCGCACATCATCCATTTATTTAGATCTGTTACTGGAGGAGACTGAAAAAGTATGCTGAAGAGTTTGTATGGACTTTCAAACTGTTTTCTCTTTTTTTTTTCTGATTTTAAAATTAACAAATATTCAAAATAATAATAAAAAAATCAGCAGACTTCAAGCATTTTGTTACTAAAGGATCAGAACTGGGCAGAAGGTTATCTTCAAAGCCTTTTATTAAGGAATGTTCAGGACATCATTATATATTCAGAAATTTGTGAGTCACTATGTTGGCAGGTAATGATGAAGCATAATCTGAGAGAACAATGTGACATTTTTTAAATCAGTTTTTCTTCCAGCTGCAATAAATACTGAGTTGTTTTTGTTGGCTGTAAAATAGGTCTGTCTTCTTGGAATATTTTATAAAGGAAAATTTATTTTGTTTTCTCTAGATCTTTGGCATTCCTTTTCTTATATGTTCAAAGGGTATTGATCAGACTTTGGACTGTCTTCTCAGGTTACAAATTGAAACGAATGCTAAGATTGAAGTAAAATATTCAAAGAGGACACCTAACTAGCAGTGTTAGCTTAAAGGCCAATGTTGAGAATGGTCCTGTATGTGCTCTGTTTTGTGTGTGGAGTCAAGAATTTTATTGAAGTGTTAAAGAGGTAGAGGTTAAACTGTTGCTGTGGTGAATGGACGTTTGTAGCCTCTGTGAAAACTGAGATGGTTGTATGATGTGCATTTATGACAAGAGTTATAAGACTTTCAGGACTGCATATATTCCAAAATATTCATAACATTCTGTCTTAAAAAATAACCTGTCTCGCTGTACTGCTTCTAATAGCTGCTTCACGTTGTTCTCTAACAGGTCTTTTCCAAACAGAACTTCTGAAGTCAGAGAAGTGGAATTTGGCTGCCTAGTAGGGCAAAGCACTGCAGTTGGACTGTATCTTCAGTAATGTAAGAATGGTTGTTGCCATGATGTGAGAAGCAGATGTTGTCCCCTACGAGTGTTGGAGCTGCATCCAGGTGGGCAAACTCTTTGTGGTGAGTGGGGCTGCTCAGCTCCCAGGCCTCACACCAGCTCTTACACAGTGGCTGTTTGCATAGGAAGAAGGAATACAGTCAGCAATCAGATCAGCTCAGATTCAGCAAATTTTGCAGCAGAATACAATGCATGAAATGTTGCTTGATCAAAGCTAAGGGCTTTATAACAATGTCCCTTAAAATACAAAACTCATATTTATACTGAACTGTACACCAATATGCACACATACCAGCTTCTTCTGGCAGTACTACAAATACTTGAGTTCTATGGAATAGTTATCCCTTTTAGCACTGACCTCTAGCATCTCAGTATTGACCGTCATGTCAGTTTTTATCATATGCTTAGCTGCCTCTGAGACAGGTTGCCTGCAGTGTGCCTTGCCTCAGTGAGACAGTAGAAATTCTTAACAGACAACTGTCAGCAACTTATATATGTCTTATTCTGCTGTGGGGCCAGTGGGTAAAAGATGACTCCTTGATGGCTTCTACCTTGCTCCCATTTTGGACATAAGTTTATATATCATAACAAGTCCTACAGCCACGTTCTCAAGCAGTGTAGTCCTATGTAGTTGTGTCAGTGCTGATTTCTGTTGGGGGCATCTAGCTTGGCTGAAGAGACTTAGATTTTCTTACATATTTCAGTTGCAGTGCTGCTTGCTTCCTTTGGGAAAAAAAAGCACAGAGCAGTCTGGCTGAGATCTGAGATCAAGCTCTGAACAGAATTAATTTACATTTTTAATATGTTGATTTCATGATCTGGCCCTTGGTGAGTGACTAAGAGGTGGGTTATATCAAAATATTTTCTGGAAGTAACCGGTGTTTATTGAAAGAAGAAGGTTATTACACAGACACACTTCGTCTCATCTTCTGAGAAAAGTCTCCTGGTGCCCATCCACATGTTGCTAGGCTCTCGGGCAAACACAGTTCTGTGGGTGCCATACCAGAAGTGTTAAGTAGGAGCTACACCTGTCTGCTGCAGGAGAGGTATCCCCAGTGAGCTCTACTGAAGTCACTACCAGAAATACTGATATCCTCCTGCAACCCTGTTAATTCTCTCTTCCTTTGAGTCTCAGCCAATGCCTCTGTCTGGCTGAGGACTCCCAAACCAATCAGTCCAGATTTAGTCAACTGTTGTCTGTTCCTTGTCTCAGCTCACATAGCCCTGATGTACCAATTAGCAGTTGTGTTTCATAGCTGTGACGCTCTGCACCACTCAGAGTCATTTCTGCCAATAACAGTGTTCTCTGTTATTATAATTACCCAATTTCACTGAAAGAACTAGGAGAAATTTCCTGGATGAGGGGAATCTTGGTTTTCCTGCTGAGCCCTTCACTGCACCTTGGATGCAGTCTTCCTGTTGCTATGATGCTCTTACATCTCACCGTGACCAGCAACTCTCAGCTCTAGTGCCAAAAGAGGTGGCACAGGGCACACATCTCAGCATACTTGACTAATTCAAGAAGGCTTTTATTTTTCACAGTGGCTTTTGTGAAATCCCTTCCTGTTCCCAAGTCTTCTCACTTGGACACTTTGGTAGTTGAAGCTTTTTAGTCACCATGATAAGAACAATTTAGACCTCTCCTCTACTATTTCCTGTCCTATAGCTTTCTGATATACTGCTGTACCTTTCCTAGAGCAAAAAGGACAGTGAATAAAATATTTCTGAAGCACACTCATTTCTAGCTCTCCCATGTAAGTGCTGCCAGGTTCTTCTTAATTCCACAGCTTCTGCCTCAGGGAATTTATTTTGGACTCTCCTTCCCTTCTTATCAAAGAGCCGCCTGTTTCCAAACAAAACAACCTTCCTTTATGACCTTCTCAGTCAGGACATTAGCATTCTCCTGAGGAATAATGTTATTTCCTTGATAACTGGTCTCCTACTCTGTTTCATGCTGAGTCTGCTTTGTGTGCCCAGCATGATGCCAGCCCAGCACCCTTTGAAGAGCAATCAAAAAGTCCGAAAGACTTAGCAGTATTTATGTGCTATGAAGAACTTAATAGATTAGAATCTAAGCCATGCTATCCACACAGTTTGAGCCAGTGTAAGCTTTAAAATGTATGTCTTTTATCAATGCAGTTCCATGTCAGTCACAAGTATATGTCTGAGTATTTGCATGTCTTGTTAATAGCCTTAAATAACCTAACACTCAATCCATGACTTGTTAACAACTTCCTTGGAATAATAAGGAATGAATACATCACTGTGTTTGTGTAGTCATAACATTAAACTTGAAAAGAATAAGAAAACAGAAGGCAAAGAAAGAGAGGCAGGAAGTCCCAAAAGGCTTTCCTGCTTGAGAACGACACCCATATAACATTAGGTGTAAACTTGTATAGTGAAATTAAAGCAATGCAGAAAGCTGTATCCTTTTTCACACCTTGTTTTAGAGGGATGGAAACATCTGTTTGGATTGAAGCATTTAGCCGTAGACAAAACTGAGTCAGGGTAAACCAGCCTTATTCCAAGATAAGAGAATGACAACAGCTCCTTTTTTGAATATGAAGGCTGATTTGAGCTATACCGGTTCAGTCTTTTCTTGTTGTGAGTACTTGGTGGAATTTCTCTTGCTGCGTGTTATGGTGTATGATGTAAATGAAACAGTATACTTGTTTTTCCAGAAACCTAAAAAATGTGCATATAGACTCTAGTATGCACAACCCCCACTCGTACATTTTAACCTTGAGCACTCACTCCTTGTCACAGAATTGTAAAATCACCAAGGTTGGAAAAGGCTTCCAAGATTATCTAGTCCAACTGTCCACCTATCACCAGTATTTCCCCACTAACATGTCCTCAGTACAACAACTAAATGTTTTTTGAACACCACAGATGACAACTACACCACCTCCCTGGGCAGCCCATTCAAGCACCTGACCACTCTTTCTGAGAAGCAGTTTATTGCAATGTTCAACCTGAACATCCTCTGACACAACTTGAGGCCATTCCCTCTAGTCCTAACACTAGTTACGTGGGAGAAGAGGCCAAAGAGGCCATTGCCCACCTTGCCATGACCTCCTTTCAGGTAGCTGTAGAGAGCTATAAACTCACCCCTGATACTTGTCTTCTCCAGACTAAACAATCCCATTTCCTCATGAGACTTGTGCTACAGACTCCTTACCACTTTTGTTGCCCTTCTCTGGACATGCTCCAGGGCCTCAATGTCTTTCTTTTTGTGAGGGGAACACAGTACTCGAGGTGCAGCCTCGCTAGGGCTGAGCACAAGAGGGATGATCACCTCCCCGCTCCTTCTGGCAACACTATTTGTGATACAAGCCAGGATGCCATTGTTCTTTTTGGCCAAGTGGGCACCCTGCTGACTGACGTTTAGCTGAGTGTCGACCAGCACCCCCAGGTCCATTTATTCCATGCAATCTTCCAACCACTCTTCGCCAAGCCTGTAGTGTTGTCTGGGGTTGTTGTGACCAAAGTGTAGAACCTGGAAACTGATCTTACTGAACTTCATCCTGTTGACTTCAGCTCAGCAATCCAGCCTTCCCAGATTGCTTTGTATGACCTACCTACCCCCAGGAAGACTGACACTTCCTGCCAACCTGCAAACTTACTGTGGTGCATTCAATGCCCTCATCCAGCTCATAAGATAAATAAACAAAACAAAACAAAACAAAACAAAACAAAATAAAATAAAATATTAAAAGGACTGAACTGTCCTGGCAGGTTAATATATTTTTTCTTTGTGGATTGAATGGATTATTGTGTATTATTGTGTGAATATTATATATTTGGGTATCAAAATACTTTTGATAAAAAGCAAAGGGGTATGTTGATTAGACCTAGCTCATGCAAGCTGCTAGATGGTTGTATCAGCCACAAGGTTTTATGTATATTTAATATTATAAAGCATTTCTGCTCTGGCTAGTATGCTTTGCAGAATTTGTTGAGGTATGAGCTAATCAGAATACTCTCACTGAATCATTCTCATCTGTATTTCATTTGATGATTTGTTTGAAGAGCTTGAAGAACCAGTACTGTGGGTTAAATGGGTCAGCGTGAGGCCCTCAATAAAAGGCTGAGATGCTTTTCTGTGATTATCTAGTTTAAAAGACTTTAAAGAATGCATGTTTTCTAGTTTCAGTACTAAGTTTCTTATCAAAATATAGAAATACATAAAATTAAATTTTACTTTTTGAAGATTCTGAGGAAAGGAGAGAAGAAGTCCTACCTCTCTTAAAGCACTGAAATATCAGAGGCCATATTTTTAAAAGAAGTAGAGATTAAAGGAATTATTCCTCATCTGAAAACTGCATTTTTTCCTGCTACAAATTCTGTATTATCAATGTTAAGTACCGTTGAAGACTGAAACTTCACTAACACGACTCTTCCAACTGCTGACAGATGACTGCTTAGCACTTAGCAGGAATAAAAGCAGCGAGTGAATGGAGGCTGTTCTCCTGATGTCAATGTGCGGAAATGCATTGTCTCTCAGCCTACCTAAAAGTAAGTGTAACAGAAATGGAGATAAACTTACAATTATCACCTGTGTATCCACAAAGAGGACATTTTTATCCCTTTTGATGCCATTTCCTCTTCCTGAAGAGATTCTGGTCTCCGTAAGAATGAGTTTCTGGCTCTTCTTTAGAAGCAAGTCCTCCAGCAAATACAATTCCATCTGTATTACTCACACAGGTACTTCCCCTTTTTTTGCAAGCTCAAATGACATGAAGTAAGAGGTTTGTGTTTTCAATCTTTTCAGAAACTCTAAGGAAATACCATAAGAAACCAAAACTGCTGGAGAAACAAATGTAACATTCCATCCAACAGCAGCAGGGTAACACATTCACCTGGACCAGCAGACAGGACTAAAATTAACTGAAAGGAGATTTCAGGATGTTAATAATCAAGTTTTGCAAATCATCAAGTATTTTTTGTGTTATTGGAACATTCTAGTAACCTAGAGAGAAAAGTAGTATTTATTCTGCCAGTAGCTGAGAATGGCTGGGCCACTGTGGTGATTTTTGTGGGATATTATTTAATTTTGTGGATTTCCTTTAAAATGGTCCAGCTGCTGTGAAGTAGGTTAAAATTAAAAAAGAAAAAAAATGCTATCTGGAATGGCCCACACCATCCAGTGCCTTTCGAAAATTGTGTCTGGTAAGAGCAAATATGATGGAAAAGAAGACTTCACAGAATATGTTGTCATTTTATAGAAAATATCTAAAGACTTCTTTGGACCATTAGTACTTGCTCAGTATCTCACCCATATGAAGTGCAAACAAACTTAACACTGTGTAATAATGTAGCTGTTGTCCACAGACACTCATTACAAGTTCAGGATCTCTTAAGAACTATTGTATACTGCAATTTTTAGGTGTGCGTGAGGGGGGTTATTATAGGAAGGAAGAAGAGGAGCATTGTGCTAAAATCACATTCTATTTAGATTAGGTTATGAAATTCAGATCTGCTCCAGTGATGTACTATGGCTAAGTACAGAACTTAGAGATTAAACTGATAAAACAAATGAAATAGTTTCATTGATTCCAAAATTCACATTCTGGACTCTGGTTCCCATCTCTGTTATTGTTAATTCCTCTGATAATAAGTGATTTCCCACTTTTGTACAGCATTGTGAGGCTCTTATGTACACAATTTACTCATTCTCCCAGTCCACACTCAACAGTAACAGTACATCAAACATAGAGTTGGAATTTTTTGATACATTGTTAATTAAAATTTGAGAACACCTTTGTATACATCACTTGTGGAAGCATGATGTTTAATTAAAACCCTATGAAAATAAAATCTATTGTGCATAAACTAAGATATGGAAGTTTGTCATAAGGAGAGAACTGACACATCAAATTCTATTCAAGAGTTCCTCAGAATTGGCCTTGTTTAATGAATTTTTACAATCAGTCTCTTTCCTTGCGGGAGACCATTGATGCTAACAGAGTTCACATATGAAGAATAAACAATATTTTGATGTCTGAGGGGCCACAAATCCTCTCCTTGTTGCCTATGTGTGTAAAGGTCTAGCAGATCCATCTTGTTCTCTTCCAAGGTTTTGGTGTGACTTAATATTCATGGTCCACAGCAAATTCTGTGAGACAACTCTGTATTCTGCTTCAGATATCATTAACAAAACAAACAAAAAAACCCAAATCAGCAAATATGATACCCATAAAAAATAAATTTATATTTAATTTAATGATACACATTAAATTTCTAGCTTAATTTTTGCAAATTATGAAGCCTCATCTCCAAGAGCTTGTTATGTATCTAAGCTGAATGCTTTTTTATTCATTCTGTCAACACTCGTGAAGAGGCACAGAGACTGAGATCAAAAAGACACTGAATCTGGCAATTTTTCCCCCCAGAATTGTAGTTGTCATGCAATTGAAACTTCTAATATATCTACCTCCATTTCAATTAATTACTTAAAGGGAAAAAAAAAAAACGAAAAAAGAGGAAAATCATACTGATTTCAATTAGATATTTTAAGAATCAGTATTTTTTATATTGCATTATATTATATATTTTAAAAAAAACTTCATTTTGAAATTTGGATATTTTGAGGCATCTAAACATCTAAAATATTTCTCAGTCCAATGAAAGGTTGTATTTAATCTTTCAATGTTTCAATCACCTGAATATTCTGCTTGCATGAATGCTTCAAAAGCAAGTCTTGATAACCAAATCACTTTAGTCTAACATTACTTTGCATTTCCCATCATGGTAAGCTACAAAATTGTCCCATACAGGAAGCATAGTGGTAGACAATCATGTCCAGCACTGATCAGATATGGATGTCTGGAGCTCTGGCTTCATGCCAGTGTCTGGCTGATTTAGGTTTGGACATACTATATTGCATCAGAGGCAGCAGGGAGAAGGGTTTGTTTGACTCTGAGCTTGGATGAGATCCTTCTCCAGTGGCAACATTCTTCTGAAGCAATGACTAAAAACTGCGTTTTGGTTTTCAGAGCTGTTATTAGAAATGAGTAAATGAAGCAGCATTGCAAATATGAGCTACTCTGTACCCCTGCTTTTTTCAGCTGCAGCAACCATGCATGGTTCCCTGCCTCCTTCCACTACTATTAACTTTAATTACCACAGTGAAAAAAAAGATTCCCAGGCAGCTGCACATTTCCCACTTGTTAATCAAGATGTTCTGTGAGCAGCAGCAGTGCAGGAATGCAAGTATCAAAGACAATACTATTTATCAGATTTTTTCAAAGCACTATAAAGAATAAACTAGGTCAGTTAGCAAGACTTCATTCCTACCTGATGTTTAATAAACCAAGAAAGTGTGTCCTATTGCTCATTTTCCTCTTTTCTCTCTACAAGACATTTTGGTGCAATCCTTGCTCAGTAGGAGGGAAAGCATTTGCCTCCAGGGAGTCGCAGAGCAGTCCAACTGCTCTCCAGAGCATTCCCATCCCATCAGAAGATTTGTGGAAGAGACAGTTTTTCTGTCTTTTGCTGTGAGCCTGTGAGTGTAGAAATGAGGAATGAAACTCTGAAATAGAAGACAAATGGTGACCCCTTCAACAGCCCTCCTGCCCTTGAGGAATAGGAATGCTATCCAATCCCTAATTAATGCAGTCCAGAGGGTGCAGAAGTACAAACTTGTGAACACACTTGCACCAGGTGGTGCTGGCAAGGAGGGCAAAAACGATGTCAAAGATAAGGAATTAAAGAAAGATGCCAAAGTCCTTACTGAGGAAGAGGAATCAGCCACTGGACAGTCACAGAAATCAGGAGAAACCTGGAAATCATTTTGAGTCATACAGGACTTTGATCATCCAGTGGCTTCATTTCCTCCTGCTACAAATAAATAAATAAATAAATAAATAAATAATATAAAAAAAATTCTAATCCATACTATCTTTACTTTTTCCATTTTATTCTTTATTCTTCCTTGCAACTGAGATCAGACTGTGCTATATTCTTGAGAGCACTGATGATTTTTTTTCCATTCCAAAACATCTAAACAACTTTTCTTAGCACGCCTAAGAAAAGTTTTTTAAATGTTTTGGAATGATTCCGCGTCACTTGATAAAGGGGGCTTACAGTGAGGCTATAGTTTGGAACATGCATTCT
>PPHD01025550.1:0-11733 GCA_002909625.1 Bambusicola thoracicus
CATAACCCATCTGGCCAACTGCTGGGGGGAAACTGTTCCAACCTGGTGTGGTGTCCCGGTGGCTCTGACATGAAATAGTGGTTGATACCCATAGGGCATCACCCAGGAATCATCTGGGTAAGTGGCCAGTTGAGAAGGGTCCAGTGTTTGAGTAATTATAATTGCTGGTGCCTATAACATAGCTCCGCTCTGGTCATACATGAGTGGACTTGCAGCCTAATTTCAGACGTAGCTTAATTCTGCAGACTGGGCGCTGAAGGAAACCCCCCCTGCTTTATAAAGTAAGTTTTTCATGGAACCTTTCTCAGAAGGGTTATGGGCCTGACTCAGCTGTCACTGAAGTCAAGCTAGCACTGAAGCCATGTAGTCCCATACGTGATTTTTTTTTCCCGGATAAACACTTTATTTCCCATTTCCCCTGAGCTCTGCTAAGACATGGATGAGGGCCTGTAACATCTGTCCGTCCTCACACCAGGAAAACTGAACATAGGCTGAAGCAGAGCAGACAAGGCTCCTCCTTGCTGCTATAAGCCTTTTCTTTCCCCCTAATCAACCCTTCAGCAGTGAGGATTTCCTACGGTGTGAAACAGGATCAGTGCAGCATGGGGTCTAATGGGGAGGGAGCTGTTCTGTTCTCCCTTCCATTCTTCCACCACATGAAAGAACTGCTGGGGCTCTTTCAAGCTGCATCCTTCTCCACCCCCTCCTTTACCCAACTGCAAACCCAAACAGAGACCCTCGAGACGATACCAAATAAAGAGCTCTCTCATGGCTGAGAGTCTGAAACCAATTAGAAACTCTCTCTGCTATAGGCACTGTGCAGTCCTGGTCACAGAGATCCATTTGGAGAAAGATTCTCTCTGTTCCCAGCCTCGTGTAGCAGCGTGCTGCATAGGGCTTGCCTGGCTCATGTTGTTACAAGGAGCCTTCAAGCAGCCAGAGAGCTGCCCTGCAGTACATGGTGCATTAACAGAGCACGTCCTTAAAGGTCACCTGGGATCATTAGACCACAGAGCACTCTGGAGCCTATTAACAAAGCCTTTCTAGGACAATATCTTGGTTTTGGCCATGATGTGAATTAGATAGTTCAAAGGAGAGGTCAGTAAATCTACCGAAGTAGACTTATGTGCTCTTGGTACCATCTGCACGCTGCTCTGCCTTTAATCAAAGCATCGTCCCTCCATCCAGGCGTACGGCACTGCAGTGTGCTGTAGGGCTGGCTTTTTTTTGTAGGAGAAGGGCTCCCAAAAAGCACTGGGGCACCAGCAGGACTGGTGACATGGCCAAGACCATGCTGAAGGTTTGTGGCAGCTGTCAGCTCGTTAGTTTGCATGCTACTTAGGGAACTTGACCTAACCTTGCTATGCACTTCTTGGTAGGACAAGCTACTGCACAGGGCAGGATTAGCTCTTGCAGCCGGTGCCTGTAGAAGCAGACACATAAAATTCCTCAGTGGTAAGTCACAGAATTGTAGAATGGCTTAGGTTGGAAGGGACCTTACAGATCATTGAGCTCCAAGCTGTGGCTGGCTGCCCAGGGCCCATGCAGCCCAGCCTCCAACACCTCCAGGCATGGGGCATCTTTATACAAGCCCTTGTACAAGCATCTTCTATTTAACAGGCTTTTTCTTTACCTCTTGCAGAACTTTGCCAAAGAATTTGTGATCAGCGACCACAAAGAGCTGGATGAGGACTACATCAAGAACGAGCTGAAGAAGGCCGGGGGGGCTAATTACGATGCACAGACTGAGTAACCACAGGAACCTCCTGGCACCAACACCCGGATCTCCAAGGGAGGGGGAAGGCACAGCAAACTAACACAGCTGAGAGATGAGGCAGCTGAGCCCCCAGCTTTCTGTGTGCACACCTCAGAACTCCCTTCCTCTGAACACAGCGGACTTCTATTTTCCATTCCATCTCATCAAACATTCCTCTCTGGGGTTCTGTTTTTTTTGTTGCCCCCCCCTTATTTTTTTTTAACTCATAACTCTTTCCATCTTCTCGCATCTGTGGAATTTAGGTTTCGCTCTGCTTTGGTCCATATTCAGCCCCGTGTTTGTAGCAGCTTGCCATCCTGTCCTTCTTCGTCTGCATGCGTGTGTGTATGTATTCTTTAGTTGGGCTCAACCTCTGAAGGGAGAAAGTTCTGGGGGAGTTGTGATCATGGATTCTTTTCTTCGTTTTTTCTAATTGGTTCTCACCGATACTTTTGGGAATGATGTTTCTGTCTGATTTGGGCTCAGGTGAACATGAGTTGAGTGCACTCCAACTTTGGTTAAATTGTCAAAGCTTCAGCGTCCAGCTCAGAAGTGATCTAGCAGCTTACAAAACAAAGCGAACAAACAGCAAACCTTCATCTCTTAATAAATGGGAATAAATTTGCCTTAAACACTGCTTGACAGTTGCTATGCTACGTGCTACATCTCTACCCCTCCCTCTTAAAAATAAGATCCAACGCGATCCGAATGTGGGGGTTTTGTTCTTTATTGGAGGTATCATGGCACAGTAAACCGGGGGGGCTTAGAAACGTCTGGACATTTGTTCACTATTTTGTGTACTTTGGTCTCTGGGTTTGTATTTGACTTTCCAAATGCTGGGGCTCAGGAGGTGAAACTGAAACACGTAGGTTTCCTTTTGAACGTCTGCATAAATGGCAGCCGCTGAATCCTCGCAGCCTTCTCTGCCTGTGAGCCCATCTTTGCAGCTCAACCCAACAGCCTCAGCGATGTGGGGCCGCAGGCAGTGCCCCCTGCACTGTGACCGAGGGATGGGGCACGGAGCTCTGTCCCAGCCGGGCTGAGACACCCAACAGCGCAGGCTCAGGGATGACCTGGGCACAGTTTGTTTGGTACCAAACTGTCGGTTTGGGGGCTTCTCTGTATGGCTTTCTTTCTTTTATTCCATCCAAGGTAATGGTCCCCAGAATCGTGTGTAGGGGAAAACTGTTGTACTGAGGCTTGGAAGTCAGTGCTATAAACCCATTATGGAAATAAATGTTTTTCAAGAACAGTTCTCAGAGGTTCTGTTGTTATTCTGCCTTCCCCGCAACAACAACCCTGTATTTAGGAGCTCTTTTAATCCTCAGTGTAAGGCTCTGAGCTCTTGCAATCTCGGTGCTATTGGGAGAATTAAACACTGGCTTAAATGTAAAACAGTCCTGGTACCTACAGCCCTTGCCTGCTCTGAAAGCAAAGAGGTGACCACAGTGCATCTGACACACTTCTCTTCAGCAGCTCTGCGGCTACGTTTCCAGCACCAAAATGCCAAGTGAGAATTGTAGTTAGGTCAAAGAGAATTTCACAGCCATGCAAAATAACTGTAGAGAGCTTGGGAGCAGATTTGGGAGCAAGAATGACACTTTTGGAGTGAAGCTGGGAAGCTTCCCGCACAGGCTTACATGGGGCATTACCATTCTGGGACCAACCTTACTGAGCTTTGCACTGAAAGGAGGGAAATAATGGTTATTTTAACAGGGCTGACAGCAAAGGGATGCATAACGAAAGGGTGAGAGCTTTGCGGAGAGCCTGAGACACTGTGGGGCTTTGCCTCACTGCTTCAGCGGCCACAACAAACTTTTACGTGACAGAGTGGGGTGCATCTGACAATTTCTACACGTGATCAAAGATTTGTTTTCTCTGCTGGGGCCATCCAACGCCATGCCCAGGGCTGACGGCCCAATGCTGACAGAGCTGGGAGGGGAGGCACTCCAGTTGCCCCTGCCTCGTGTTTTCTCCCCCCTTTGCAGTGGGTGTTCAGAGCCCTCCTGCATGATAACCATCCCATTTGCCTTAGTCAGCCAGGTTCACAGATCCCACATTGCTCTTTGGATTCCCTCTGGGATGTTCTGGCACACACGGTCCCATTGTGACCACAGCAAGATCAGGCTCACAGCGTGAGCTCAGCAATTGCATAAGGAACATTAGATTGCAGTCAAATGCAAGATTAGCTGTGTCACAAAGAATGCTGTGGGTGCACGCCCAGCCCCAGCCCTGCTCAGATCGTGTGAGCATGTGGCTGCTTTGGAGTACCTGGGGCAAAATCTCATTCAAGAATCTGCTATTCCCCTTCCTCTCTGCAAGTGATTTCTGTAAGAGTAATCTAAACTACAGAAATTAAATGGCTTTGCTTATAAAATGCTGCTGATACTTCGCCAGTACCAAATAATTTTTACTTTCCTCAAGAGAGTGATTACTGGTGGGAAGTCAAACCCTTCCCAAGCCTGCAATGGGAGCAGCTCAGCGAGCATAGGGCACTGGGCCTGGAGAACTCAGAGCCTCCTCTGCAGGCTGAAACCTACCTCTGGGCTCTGCTCTTCTCGGCTACAAAAGCGCCTTCCCCACAGTGCCTGCATGCATCATTCTTCCCTGTTAATAATTTAGAATGCAAGAAAGAATTCGCGGCCCTTATCAGAGCTGTGCTGATAACGCTGCATCCTGGAAGTTATGAGACATGGATTTGCCTTTTCATTTCTAAGGTGAAGTGCCCTGCTTTGTCTTCAGTCAGCATTTGCAACCTGTTTTTGCCTTAGCAGCCTCTCCATTGGGTTTTAAAGACCCTCTGCCACACAAAGGCTTTGGGGCCGCGTTCCAGGAGCCTGCGGTGCCATATGTGCCATATGCCAGGGCTTGGGGCTCAGGGTGCCTCCAGCAGCAGCTGGGGCTGTGCCTGGAGGGGAGCATCCTGAGACAGCACAGGCTGCTTTAGATTTGGCATCGCCAAAGGATTTTCTGTTCCTCCCCCGAAGTTATGGATACCAGGCAGCACCCACTTTCAGCAGTGAGCTGAGCACAATATCCTCCAGCATCTCCTTGAGGTAAATATCTATTTCAGCAGACCCTGCTGGGAGGCATTTATGCAGTATGGGCAGATAATGGGAGGGGATGGGGGTCAGTGTTTGGCCCCCAGAGGGGGTTAGGAGGCTGTGGAGGCCACTGGGCAGAAAAAAAAGGGCAAAACTGTGGTTTGAGCATGGGGGACAAGCAGACTGCAGTCAGTCACGGTGGCTGAAGCACACTGGAGGGCAAATTCTGCCCCTGAGGAGTAGTGTGGCTGGGACAGAGAACAGCAGAACCAGGTAACCCCATGGAAACTGTCCTGTGGAAATGGCCGGTGTGCTCTGCCTGGGTTTTTATAGTGCTGTCCCAAAGAGAGCATAATGCCAGATTACTGGCTGGTGTTAATCAGGCTCTGTTCTACGGCCTCCTGGGGTGAGCTAATCTCTCTGGTTTGAGCCCTCATGGTTCTTTAGCATCCCTGGAGGGGCTGAGGAGATGGGTGAAGAGGAGCTGTGAGACATTTCCTGTGTTACAACACACAGCACAGAGGGCCACATTGTTTAGTGGCTGTCAGTGCAGGAGCTGTGCTCCAGGTGTAGCAAGGTGGCCGTGGCTCTGCTTGCTGGTGCTCTGTGCACAGAGCTGGGAACAGCCAGGAGATCTCCCTGATTTCCTCAGGTTGCACCCATGGGTTTGTGGAAGAGGAATATAACTCCTCTGTATTGAGCTACTAAATTAGACCCCCTCCACCCAGAAATGTCACACTTCAGGGGCCTTGCTGGCATATGATGGGGACAAGGTGCTAACACAGTCCTATACTAAGGCTATGGCCAAGTGAGGCAAAACACAAGAAGAGGTGTTTTAATTGCATTGATGACCTCGGTAGGAATAAATGCTATAAAAGACCTTTCACAACCCACGGGGGCCTCAGTCCCTATGGGGTACGGTCTTTGCTAGTGTGATTTGTACCTCTGCTGACAACCCATATGCTAAAAACAGAACCTCTGCAGCTTTCCCCACATCTGTTTCTGGTCTGGAGTAGCTCACTTTGCTCACAAGGGCCGATGGATTTGTGTGAGTTTGTCCATGCTGGGAAACAAAGAGAAATCTTTCCAGATATTTCACCTTTCCTGCCTCCACCATCAAAATGTCCAATAAGGTTTTTCATTAACCTTAAGACATCTCCAGAATGAAACCGCGTTTCCATGTAAATACAGCTGAAGGGGAACAAACAGCATCTGTTCTGCAAATATTAAATGCGGGCAGTGGATGAATAGACTTATCTCCTTTATCATGATTAGCCACATTTCTGCCTTGTAATTTTGGCTTATCGCTCAGTAGAAACTGTAATCAGGATGTGATACATCCTATTGGCAAATTACAGCCAGGCAGCTGTTTGAGGCAGCAGCTGAACCCTTCGGCAATTTCAGCAAGGTTTTATTGCAGCCAGGGCAAAGCTCCAATCAGTATATTAGCACCATGCTTTAAAAATAATAAGGGTTGGAATTTGTCCCACTGAAGTTAATTCTGACATCAGTTTCCATGGGAAGATGTACGGCCAAAGTCGGAAATCCAGCAGGTCTCAGGGGTGTCTGCAGCAAAGGCAGAGACTGAGAGAAGCACTGTACCCTTTTGCCCATTAAAAGCAATTTTGTAATGGAATGGCTTCAGATTTTTTGAATGATGTATCATCATTCCCTTCAGTACCCCCAGAAGCCCCTGTTTCCAATGTCCTTGTGCTGGGTGTCATCAGATACCATATCCTGTGTGGAACTGTTTCGACTTTTCTACAACACTGTGACATTTTTACAGTTTCAGTGGAATCACATGGCTCATGGAAAGCATCCCAAATAGTCACAAAGAACACGTGAAGCCAGAAGTAAGCACTTCCTTTTCCTTTCAGCTCTCTGCTTGGCAGGAAGCATCTTGCATCTAGCTGTGCCATCTTTCTGAGACACTCAGGCAAACCCAATGGAGAATCCTTATGCCTCCAGAATCTCATTGCTGCTGGGATAAAATGGATGCAAATGCGGAGTGATCTGATAGGGAATGTCAATCATGACCTGTGCAGAGGAGTACACCTTACATTCAAAACATGAGAAAATGTATTACCCTCATCTTGCTTTCTTAAAAGCGACAAGCTGTGAGATGAAACAATAAATCTGCTAGCTGGCCTCTCCTGCCCCAAACCTCTTAAGGCTCCAGCTCGTGTTTGTTGCTGAACACTCTCTGCCAACATTTCATTTTCCTCTCGTACTGATACTTAATGCCTTAAGTGCTTGGAAAGATAAACACTGTCTTTAAGCAGCACAATCTCTTGATCAGTTTATCTGAGGATTATTACACGAGTGCACAGAGGAGTGAGTCATCAATTGAGCACATTTTTGCCCCAGCTGGTGATTTCACTGGGACCAGTGAGATGGTGTATTCCAAGAGAACCATGGAAATGGGACACGGAGGAGATTTGACTAACAATTTTGTTAACAAAACCCACTGTGAGGGGGCAGCAAACTATGTACATGTGACCCACGCCTCCTGGTGCTGGGGGGTGAAGAGAGAAGATGCTTTCCTGGGATCAGATGAAGATACACAAGCCTTTGTTTGCAACAGTGCTCCATTTCCCTTTCAGTGCCATTCTGATAGATTAAGTTGACTGAAGAAGGGTTTATGACTTTTGCCAAACGCTACTTTTAGAACAGCCAGAAAAGCTGACGTGTCCCAATGGGAAAAGAATTATAGGAACTGAAGTGGAATTAACTTAAACCAGAACGAGTTCATCCTCTTAAATCCAAACCAGAGAAGAAACAATGAAAGTTTGGTTTTGGTGCATGTTGGACCAAAATGTAAGAGTCTGAATGATGCTCTGGGGAAGAGCTCCAATAGAAACATCAGGGCAGATTAAAACAAGGGATGGGATGCACTGCCAAGAGCTGCCCCGAATCAGCACTGTGAGAAATGACAGCAATTAGAACTTAAAGTCTGAAGAGTCCAGTTAGGGCAACAGCCGATCAACTGATGTTCCATTAATGCAGCTGTTGCTGATATCCCATTGATGCTCAGCTCACAACCTTCCATTCTGCAAGGGTATTTTTTTGGTGAGTTTTAAAATCTGGTGAGTGGAGAAAGTCCATGTTCTGCATTCACCTGCTCACAAACACCCCACACAGGCCAAAGTTCTCCCAGAATTTAGCTTTACCGGTCATATAAACCACAACAACAAAGCAGCCCTGACTTCGAACTTCCTTTCCAAGCTCAACCAGTCCCAAGGTTGCTCCCTGCTGACACTCCCATGCCAGTCTGCAATTTCTCTCTTATATCTGCTTGCAACTTGTAAAACTGATCTGCAGCTGTGATCCAGCATGTTCCCATATGAAGAGTACTGGTGTTTGAACTGAGTACAGCTCTGCGTTTATAAGAAGGTTGACAAAATTACTACCCAGTAAGGAATCATCTTCTCAGATATTCACAAATATTCTCCCAAATTCACATTTTACTATATTATTTTTATCAACAGATGTCGAGGCAGGAACGCACTTCAGTTCTTCCTGAAAACTGGCACTAATTTTAGGTTGGGAATGCATCTTCCTAATGAAAAACATGTCAGAGGCAAGGATGTTTTCAAAGCAACCGATTCCGGCATGTTACACTTTGAAACTAAAGCCATTTCTTTTCTGAAAGGATTCCATAAGACTCACACATACTTAGGACAACAAAAGATCTTTGTGTGTGTGTGTGTGTGAAAGTTGACCCATCGCTGGACCAAGACACCCAAGCTAACAAACAAATGTGCAATGGCGGTAGATCATTTGGGCACTTCTCTACAATGTAGGTTCTTGGACCATTCATAGCGGTCATTTTTGAAATTCTTTCCTTCTGAAAGGTTCTTTGTGAGGGAAATGTTGCTTAGATTGAATCAGGGATATGGGAGCTGGAATGGGAACAGAGTCCATTTTCTTATTAAACAGAGTACTTTTCATGTTATAAGCATGACAGAGAGTATATACATCACAGCCTGAAGTTTAGTATTTGAATCCACAGCTGGATTCGACCTCCCACTCTTATTTCAAGACATGAGTAAGGACACATCTGCAGTTTACATTCTGACCCCATTCAGAAGCCACTGACCAATTCAAAAAGGATCACAGAGCTCCAGATTCAGCAGCTTGGTTGTGAACTGGCATGTGAGATGGGCTCAGGAAGCCCTGGAAAGATCTGGGAGAGCTGAGAGCACTCAGACCCATCCAGGGAGATCCCAGATTTTCCAGGAACAGAAGTGGTGAGCTCTCAGCAGACCTGTCACATACCTGCAGCCTCCTTGGGGCCAGACATCATTAGGTTGCTGCAGGCAGAAACTAACACATTTCCATGATTTCTTCATGCAATGCCTCTTATCCCTCTGTCATCTGATAGATACAAGTTCTGTTTGTTACCCCAGCACTGAGATGGTGCCTTGCTATTCTCTTTGACAGAACAAGAAGTTTTTCCACTTCACCAGGATTTCTGATCCAAATAATGTTCCAAGTCACAAACAGGGTGTTATAAGAGTATCGGTAAAGAAAATGTCTTCCAAATAGTGATCAGGTTCTGTGTTACTTCCCACCCTTTCAGAGCTAAAGATAGCGTTCTTCATTTCAGCAGTGAAGTACAGAAGAAACAATAAAGACCTTTTGTTACAGGTCATCCGGCCCTACTTTCTGTTCCTTTGGATTAAGTGGAAAAGAACAAAAGAGACTCAGAGCTGTGATTTTTATTGTGCATTCACAGTTTTATGTTCGATTCAATGACGTGAATTATTACTGAGCTGCATCTGCTAAAGAACACTGCCCAGGTAAGATCAGCACCTACTGGCTCCAGCTCAGCTGCAACCCACAGGCTTTTTACCATCAATATTTATATGATCAGACATGAGAGCTCTATGTAATGAGCAGGCAGACAGACACAATATGTCTGTAAATGAAGCCAATGTTTTTCAGTCTCTAGCAAGACTGTGTTCTTAATTAAGTATGAAAAGAAAGGATAATGTGATTCAGAAGTAACGTTACCTCTCCTCTACCTGGGCTCGCACCAGAAGGTACATTTGGTTTTGCCATAATAAATCAACCACTCAGTGCATCAAGCACACATTTGTGATGCTCAGAGCTTCCCTTCTATGCCAGCTAAAAACAAGAGCAGATGAATCTAGAGCATGGGGCCAGGTGTCCTGAACTAGTTTTCAAGCAGAGAGTGCTACAAAGAGATGGTTGGAGGTTGGGCATCATGCTGGGCATCTATTAAATTTAAATGGTGTTTCTCAGCAAGATCAGCAAGTCAAGATGCTCTACTTGATGAGCTCAGGAAGAAACAATCACTAAAAGGGTTGGATTGCCATGCTCTGAGTTTGACAGCTTCATTGCTGCTGTGTGGCTGCATGTTGGCACTTTCCTTGCAGTGCTATGGCTTCACACTGACTCAAGGAGCAGATTAATGCCAGCAGTGGTCTGTCCCCACTGATGTGATTTCCTCAGCAGCTGTAATGAACTCCTTGATGCAGCTCTTTGAAAAGTATCCCACATGCAGAAGCAGTTTTATTAGGCTAGCTTGGGAATATACAAGTGATTAAATGATTATTTTCTTCCTTCATAGATCTTTGCAATGCCTTTGTGAAAGGCATTAAAGGAGACCAGTATCGTAGAATCATAGAATGGTTTAAGTTGGAAGAGACCTTAAAGATCACTGAGCTCTCCCTCTTCCATGGGCAGGACTACCCCTGACCAGGTTCTCCGTACTTCTTTGCTATCCAATGATGAGGGAGAAGACATAATGAAATCCTGTACCTCCTCATCTTCTGTCTCATTTTCCATCTTGGAATACATGGTTCGGATTAGGGCAGATAGAGCAGAGTGAGGGTCAAGCAGCTACATGTGGGTTGGATCACAGATTCCTTGGTGGGGGAACTACTTTTCTATGGGTCCACAATGCTTTAAAAAAGGGAATCATTGTTCACGGGTGGATCACAAGATGCTCCCACAACAATAGGTATTTTCAGTGGAAAGCAAAGCAATGTGAGCCAGCCTGACAAAGGAATTACATCAGAAAAAATAACTGACCCCAAAAGGCATCACCACAGGTAGTCAAGTAGATGATAGCAGGAAGGTTGGTGTCAAAGATAAAATGTCCAGAAGGCCCTGAGAAACAGATGCATGAGGGGAAACAGATGCATGGGGAGACTACTTAGAGTTATCGAGAAGACTGCTAGTGAGAAAATTAATTCACCAGCCGCAATTCTCAGTGTGTCCAACGCTCAAGGAAAATTAATATTAACATTCATTAACAGGCATGCATTTTCTCCCTCATTGAAGCTTTTTCTTCTATTTTCAGCACTCTGGAGTGCTCAGATAGCCCAACTCTGACTGAATCCCAGTAGGAGGCCATTTAATAGGAATCTCTTTTAGATAAAATATTTCTACAAACATGGAAATAAAGCAATACTCCGTGGTCCTTTCCAAAAGAAACAGCGTCAGAGAAGTTCAGTATGGAAAACCTTTTTTGATCATCACAGTCCCTTCCTCATTACTGAAGGAGGTAGGGCTCCAGACTGTCTGCCCAAAACACAACCGACAAAGGTGCAGCTGTAATGCGTGATATATGATGATGGCAATCACTGGGACACATCTGGGAAGCCTGAGTTTCATTATTCTGTTCCACATCCTTGCCACTGACCCCATTACGTGGGTAGTTTCAACGTATTTTGTCTGCTAAAGGGCCACAAGAAGAACTGAGGCTTAAGCTTCAGCTATTACATCTGCTTTCCTGCATTCCCAAAGGTAACAGAGGAACCTGCTTTGTCTGCAGTAGTTTAACAAAAAATCCCCTCTGTTCATGTATTCTCAATCAGTCCAAAAATAATTATCCCTTGACTGGGTCTGACTGTAAAACAACCTGCCCATCTGACTCAAATGTTCAGGTTATTCACAGAATCA
>PPHD01025551.1:0-11733 GCA_002909625.1 Bambusicola thoracicus
TCATACTGGATGAGAAATCAATTACTGGGTAGCAGAAGCCAGTTTTTCAGGTATTCAGTCAACAACTGAAATGGAACAAAATAAGGGTCTCAGAGCATCTTTAGCCAGCAGAAATTAAGGACGCTATTTTTTATAGTGTCAACAGAATAAAGAAACCAATTTCTAGTCAATTTAGCTTTTTCCAGCCCTGTCTAGTAGCAGAGAGCCTTTAAGAAAACATCAAGTGCTCATGTCCTCACCTGTGCTACATGCAACTCTCTGTTACTTTGCTTGAACTATTCCAGGCTACAGCATAAAGTCCTACAACCAACTATCTCTGTTAGTAGACAAAGGCTTGCTGTCATCGCCATAGTTATTGTGAAAGGTATCTCTAAATATAGCTATAAAAACTGTACAGCTTCCTTACCTGATGCTAAGTGCTTTGAATCTCTCTCCCTCCCCTATGTCTGTATGACCACCAATGATTCCACTGGCTTGGCTGAATCATTGCTAAATTACCTGAGTGTAAAAGGAGATCAGACCCACCTGCTGAACAGAAACCACCGTACTTTATTTTTATTCTGTTTGAAACGAGAGATTTGGTGCTTCAGCTGTCAGCAGTGAGACAGTAGATATCACCTGTAGAGCTCTTCCAGACAAGCAAGAGCGCTGAGAAGCTACTGACAGCTTTTTATTTCTATTACTGGGAGCTTGAGGCATTGATGTGAATACAAAAGCACGCTTTTGTTAGGTATGTGTGCCTGGCTTACGCATAATGCCCCACTGCCATTCTTGTTTGCGTTTTCACGTGACATTTCTTCTTTGTTCCTCTATAAATGGGCATTCGCTAAAAGGAGCATCACTGCTTTCCTCTGCGCGGTGCTACATTTTGTGTCTGTTATTTTGTTTTTCCCCCAGCAGCCTCAGGTGTTTGGGCTGTTAATGTAGTTAGGTGAGAGGTGGAGGAAGGAAGAAATGCAGGCTCTGAAATAGAACAGTAAGGCACACGTTTGTGCAGCACAACCCTCTTGTCCATACTGCACTGTCACTAACAAAGCCCCATAGGCTCCTCACTGTGTGCTCTCAGGCTCAGAATCTGGGCTGCCCTTCACAGGGGAGTGAGGATAATGCTGGCTTGGCTCTTCCCAAATTCAAATAGGTCTAACCTCTGGGACTGCTCCAATTGATTGCCTACAGCAGCTCCCTTGCAGGCCAGTAACAGACAACCTAGAATTGGTGAACTACAAAATGTTTTCCCTGAGCTTCCTTAAATCCTTGCACAGGAACTTCAGTCAACATCAAGGAAGAAGAGCAATCAAAGACAAAGATGTGAGTGTAATACATGGATTTGTTTGGCAGGCAAGATTTTGATGTTGGAAGAAATTCAGGTCAGCTGTGAAACAAAGAGTTAAAGGAGTTCCTTTAGAAAACGTTTCTCTGCTTTAGCCTCAACAAAGTTCTACTTTTCCTTCATTCCTCCGGCTGAACTGTTTAGTGGGTTGACCTGAATTTACAAATAGCTGATTTTCCACCAAAAATGCATTTATTTTTTTTTCCAGTGAGTTGAAAATATAAATTTCAACAAAGTTTAACCAAAGAATTTGGGTGGAATTCGTGCTTAAGTTTGCCATACAAACCAGATGGACTGGGGAAAACTGCACTGTCATGCAAGCCTTGTACCGGATCTTTGCAGTGAACATCCAGCAATTAGGATTTTCAGTCAGGCATTTCCAAACCCTATTCCTCTGCAGCAAGCACTTCCTATGTGAAAAGTAACAAACCAAAATATTCTTTACTGATGCTTTTATATACGCATATATTGAGATTTTTGAGGTAAGCGAATATAGATCCTTTGTATTCTGGTGCTTTTAGCTTGAACACCACACAGTTTAATGCCTGCTTTTCTTTGCTCAGGGAAGGGTTAAGCTTTGTGTTTGTCGACAGCACTGCAGCAAAGGGGATAAAGTAAGCTTGAAGGGCAGGAATGATGTACTGCATCTTTAATAGGGTGTGTCTAATCCACTTGCTGCAGTCTCTGCTGCAGTGAGGTTCGGTTTGGGCTCTGTCTCTCTTTGTTAACTCTTCTTATTTTGTGATAATTGGAGATAGCACAAGAATGGCTGTTGCTCTGAAGCTGCCTACTAGCCCATGAAGGCTGGGAACTTTGGTGTAGCGCACATCCCCAGCTCTGTCACCCATTGCACAGACCAAAAACTTTGTGCTTTCAGTGAGTTTAAAGGTTCTGTTGCATATGAAAAGGGGCTAGGCAGGGATTTGGGCACACTGTGCTATCTTACCTTGTCAGCAACTACATATAGTCATCAATTGCATTTTGCAGCAGTTGCTGAATGTTCCTGGATCAACCTGGCACTTATATAAAGGAGATTATTGGGCTGTTGAATATCCCTGAGATTTTTAATAGTCCCTCAAGCTCATTTTACCTGCAGTCATAAAAGGCTTCTTGAGGTATTGAGAAGCAGGTGTTAGAGGATTAAAAGAAGGGATTTTGAAACTGTATCCTCTGCCTTCAGGACTGCAGTGCTGACTGTACTGCGCTGGGCAGGTCCAGAGCCTCATACAAAGTCATTGCACACTGTACAAAGCTTTCTGTAGTCTCCTGAGTGCTTGCTCCCATTATACATAAACATCCATCTAGGACAGAATTATCATATTTAAAACCTGTGAATGTGTGTATTACCAACTTAGTAGACAGTGTTCACAGCTATTTTTGTGTTTAAAGAAGACACTTTCTTAAACTACCGTGTAATTTATTACTTCTCTGACATATGGTGTTGCTATAAGGAGAGTTCCAATGTCACTAAATGTACTTGTGGTTTCACACTCAGATCTAATCCTTTTAATTGAACTTTTGATCAGGCTGTGCATCCACGACTTGGTCTTTTTTTCTACCACGTTGAAGCAGCGACAAATATTTTGTTCATTGAAATCAAAAGGTGATGTTTAACCAAATCTGAAATAATTTAGGCTATCATTTTAATAGCAGCTTGCATATTCTTACAGACTCATGCTGCTAACACATTTGTATGCATGGGCTCCTGCGGAATACGTGGAGTCCACCAAAAACTAATCAGGCTTCTTGTTAATATTAAGGACAGTTTGCAAGATCAGCCTCTGTAATTATAAAGCAGCAGGCATAATTTCTGCTCATCTGTGAAGCGTTCACAGTACTTCTGGCACTGAAAATGAGATAGCACTTGTTTAATCTCCTCCAATGTCGTGAGAGTTCTCTATTTGAAGTCCTGCAGAGACTTCAGAGGAGATTGCAGCAAACGGAGCGGCTGGCATTTCACTTCAAGTTATAGAGCACATATATTTTCAGAGGAAGTGCAGAGCCAGACTTCAAAGCTCATTGAGCAATGTTACCTCTGGAACAGCGCAAACCCTTTCAGATGACACAGTGCATCAGCTATACGAACAGTGAGACGCTGCTGATTCATCTCTATCGTTACTTTCTCTTACCTGAACTGTAGTGCCACCAAGCGTCAGTCCGCAGAAAGGCAGCAGCCCTGCCTGATCGAAACGGGAGGCTCCCAAATGACCTTTTCCAGGGAATGCAGTGTTCTGCAGCAGGTGGGACCAGAGCTGAAACTTCATGTCCTGAAACAGAAATACGAAGGCTTGAAGTTGGGATAACAGCATGGATTCTTCCAAAGCCTTAAAACTCACTGTAACTACCAGTAACAGATTTTAGGAATGTTCTCAGCTTAAAATTGTTGACTGATAGAAATAATGATTCAGTAACTGATATGCTGGGCATCGATCCTACAGCACGGCTAAGACCAGAAGGTAGCAGCAGATGCTTTGTTTATGATCAGTTCCTCACAAACTAGAGATGGAGTGGTCTGAAAGCAAATGTGTGAAGCTGATGGGCTGGATTTTGCAAACAGGGAAAGAGCTGGAAGGGTCCTTATCTGTTAGCTTCTAAAGCACTGGTCCTGTGGGTGATAGATGGAGAATAAGAAAGATGATACTAATATAAGATTGTGGCAGCCTTGAATGATGAGACAATACATCATACGAATGCATTAATCTTAGGTAATTTCAGAGAAGGAGACTTGCCAAAACTGACATAAATAGAAATCTGGAACATTTCGAGGTATATACTCTGATTCTCAGGTGGACTCTGTCAGGACTCACTGTGCTGGCATTTCTTTCGTTAACACTCAAGGTGATCCACATTTGTTCTGCATTCCTTCCTCTGAGTTCTGAAAAGGGAATAATGTCTGTATCGAGTAATCTGCATCACATCTGAGATCAAGTAATAGAAACGTCGTTCTCTTCCTGTCAGTAGAGATTTACTGGCTAATTGTACTGCGCTATTAAACAGTGCTGTTAATAAGATTGGAATACTTGTTTAAGACAGTAAGCCTACTGACCAAAATGTGAGTATGAGAGCAGATCCCACTCAGAATGGGGGCCGTATCTAATTGAGAAATTGTTCCCTCCTGTATTTTATGGCTTGCAATGGAACCTAACTGAATTTTTCCTAAGTGGGCAAAAACTGGAAGTAGCCAAGCAGAAGGTAAAGCCCTATGAATTTCCTTTTTCCTTCTTAGAAGAAGGAATGCAGAGAGCCCAGAGAAAACAATGGTGTGCCTCACCAGGAGATCTGCTTGTTCCCTGCAGAGCTGAAACAAACATTGCCATGTTCATAAGGCCGGGGATGGCTTCGTCAAATTGCAAATCAAATCTGCTTCTGCTTTCCTTCCCTTAAACAATATATTGAACTGCTACCTATGAATCAGCCGTCCCATCTGGTACTCACTGAAACCAAAGAGCTGAATCACCAAACTGAATAGAGTTGGAGCTGGCTGCTTAATTGGTGGATTTATGTCTTAATATGGGAGAAAGGTTCAAAGCCCTGAGAGGTGTCAGCATGTCACTGAAGGCAGTAGAGTGGGACTGACTGACAGCAGCTGAGATCCACTGTTCTCATTTGTTTTCTCATGCAGACCTCAGACAAGTAATTATAGATTGCACATAAGCGCGCACACACACACACACACAGAATGCTCTTAAGGCCAAAATACTCCATCTTTTTTGTGCAGGTTTTTTTCACTTGTTATGCTGCAGTCTGGGCTAAAGGCCATCAACTGTGATCTCTCTACTTGTGCTACTGCATACGCTTATAAAAGAATATAGGTCTGATTTTGGAGTCCTGCAGTGTTTAATCCTTCACTGTGAGAGCTGGCATTGGATCAGGCGTTGCCTTGCTGAGATTAGTCTTGAATGTCAGTAAAGCAATAATATAATCAAGTCTTCCTCCCTTTCTTGCAGTGCAGTTTTGATTAACAAATTAGTGTTTCTAGACCATTGTGTTAGAGAGGACTGTTTGGGCAGGGTGTTGGCAATCTCTTCCTATATGATTTCTATAATAACTCACTAATTAAAATCCAGAATAATAGGAAGACGGGGCTTTTTCTTACCTACTACAGAGAATTACCATTTGCCAGCAAGTAATTTTATTTTCTTTTGCTTGGTTGGTTGCTTTTGCTTTGCTACAGGCAGCATGCATACCCTGAATGCCTGGCAACAGTGATCTGACGTCAGCCCAGGCACAGAGCAGCAGAAATAGTGCCTTGTCACCGTGTTCTCCTTGGGCGTGAGCTGCATTATGCTGTTGCAGGGACAGTCTGTCTTAAATTGCCTGCAGAGAGAAATGCAAACAAGGTGCTTAGCCCAGCTAGAGAGGGGTTCCAGACAGTGCTGGCAGTGGCAGCGTGGTGCATGCTGAGGGCACAGGTCTGAGCACAGCACGAGCTGTTTCCTACTGGAACAAGTGACTCCTTGTCAGCTGCTGCCAACTGCTGTGCATAGCAAAGTGGCAGAACCACTGTCTTCCGCAGTGCACAAAACCATCCCATGCAAGGCAATGGTTCCCGTTTCCTGTAGGACCCATAGAGCAATGTGCTGTAGTGAGTCATCGCTTGGCCAGTTGGCTTTATCTCACCACACTGACTGCTGCTGCTTTTGGGCTCCCACAGTGACTCAGAACATGAAGTTTTATTGATAAATATGCATGCAACGTGCCCAAAATATAATGAGGGTGGTGTAGTATATAGTGAAGTCTGCAGAAGGTATTTGTTGCATTGCTCTGAGGTTTATCTTAAGTTTGCTTTGTAGGAATCACATAATCCCTGTCTGAATTTTGAACTGCCTATTCAGCTTTGAGAAGCAAAGATGTTTTAAGTTGAAGTTGATGTGCTTGTCTATAAGAAATCCTTAAAGATCTTGATTCTACAAATGCCCTTTTTGTTTTCACACAGTAAATACTGAGAGTGTAACTGACTGACAGTTCTATCTCGTTATTTCTGTGTGCTGGAGGAGGTAGTTTTTTCATGCAGAAGATAGAAATTTCTTCTTTGCTGCAGAAACACTTGTGCTGGGCAAGGAATTTGGTAGGAAACAACACTGCAGAAACTGAAATCCTGCATGCTGGCTCATCCGTTGTGCAAAATGCATTCGTGGAGGAGTTTTCAACTGCTTTTCTTTTTCTCCTGCAAAGGGAGCAGGCCATTGGCCCCAGGTGTGCTGTAGCTTTGTCAGGTAGGAGTCTGGAGGGCTATGAGCTCTGCAGAGCAAACTGTGTACCACGTCGATCTCTTGGTGGCATCTAGTGTTTCAAGTGTGTAACAGCATCTGCTTGCAAACGGGACTGCGGTAACCTTGAGGGCTTCCCTTGAGATTAAACATTTGTAGATCTCTTTTTGTGCTGCATATCGGCCCCTATGAGGGCTGTACGCTCAGACCTTTTAAGAGAAATGATTTCTAATGCCCCCCTCCCTCTATCCCAGTCCTTTCCTTTGATTTTGGCACTCAGTGAGTTTTTTCTTCATCTTTGATGCATCTGTCATTAATCCTCGCTCTCAGCGATTTATGATCTCTGCTGCCCTCAGTTCTAAGCTGAGATCCTTTTTCCTCCCGACAGCTGTAATAGTTTTGCTTCTCTGAAGGGATGAAACAATCTATTGGACCCTGTGTTAGAATTAACCTCATGCTATGGGAGCACTGAGACAACAGAAGGTGTCTGTGAATGTTACTGGCAGAACTGTATTCAGGCTCTGTGCTCCTTTCATGAAAGGAAGAGGAAGAAGGCAGTGTTGTCACAGCTGGCACAAGTGGGTTGTGAGCTGAGAGCTTAATGGCTGGTGCTGGAGATCTTCAAACCTGTGGACTTGTTATCTCAGCTCTTCAACCCCATCTCTGTGAGCAGTGAGAACCAAGCTTACTTTGCTTCCTCCTTTTCTCTGGCTTGCTTTATTAGAGGAAAAAAACATTTACATTCAGTCTATCACGCAGCTGATGCCACTGCATAGAGCCAGCATGCTCTCCTGCAGGTCTACATATGAATGTGTATCTCTTTGAATGCATAACAAAACTTTCAGTGTCTTTTGAAGTGATTTCTAGAATGGAGGGACTCCCAGGAAGAGAGAGATTCTACCTCTGAAAAGTAAAAACTGAGGGAGACTTTGCAAGAAATTTCCTTTAAAAATGAAAGCCTGTTTCAAAACAGAGAGGGTTGACTTAGATAGAGGACATGTAAAGCTCCAGAGGCATTCCATTATCAGCAGTACTGCATGCATCAGGCAGTGTCCCAGAAAAAGTGGGTATGTATTGGTATTATCTCTCAGTTTTGTTTTTTCTTGTTCTGAATACATCTTTCTTCCTTTTCAATGGAGAAAAAGAGGAAAGTTGAAGAAAAAGAACCAGTGTTGGATGCATGGAGAAGTTCTTAGGAATAAACGAGTGCTTGAATGATATATTCATAGTCCTGTGCAAATGAAACTGAATCATAAGGAATATAGTCTTTAGTTTTTATTAGCAAGTGTGCATTGTGTAAAACTTGTGCTTATTCAGAGTGTTTCCTCTAAAGATTTCAGAACTCCTTATGTAAGTTAATCAAATCCTGTTTGTAAATAGGAGTTTACCTTTGGAAGATGCAAGGAATACACTATATCCAGAATCCTTAAGTCCCAGATTAATACTTCTGAAGACTTGCATATAACCATTATTATTATTATTTTTTACAACAAAATAAACCATATCCACCTCATTTTAACTTAAATAAATGCTAAGTGGAGATTAGTCTGAGCCACATCATCTGTATTTGGTTATTAGATAGGAAAGGCAACCAAGATGTCACCCTGTTTGTGTCTGGGTCGTGAAACTACAGCACTTAATTTTAGCTTGAGTTCACCTATTCTAAGATCTAGATTTGACACTCCTGTATGCAACCAGGCGTCCAACACAGGGAGGTGTTCTTAGCTTTCTGATATCCCAACTGCCAAAATCAGAGGCTTGGATTTGTGGTAACGTGCAACATAGAGACTTCCCAGGAGTAGAGGAAGGAGGATTATTGCTTTTAAGGAAGGAATTATTGATTGCAGTCTGCTAAAGAGAAGTATGACATTTGCTCACGAATCTGAAGAATTATTGGAAGCTCATTTCCAGCCCTGAAAATTTTGATTAAATCTGACCACACAGCTCCCTGCTGAGGACACTTTCGGGAACAAGCTCTTCAGACATTAAAGATGTAAGAGTTGCATTAAAATATAAAATAGTCGATATCCATGATTCATCTGTGATGGATAGATACCACAGGCATTGCAAGAGGGCTTCTACTAATAGCCACTTTGGAATTAGCCAGTGATTCTTAATGAAAATGCCTGCCAGCACTTCCTCCTTTTAATCTTTCACATGATCTCAAAGAGGAGGGAGGAGCGGGATCACTGGAACAAAAGTAAAGTACAAATGAGAGTTTGCAAGCCTCTTGGTAGCTCCTGTTCCACTGCACTTGTGCCATAGTGGCCCCAGTTGCGAGTTCTGGCCTACACGGTAGGAAAGAAGCAGGAGTAGGATGAAAGCAGGCTGAGTTTTTCCTGCTGGTGTAAATAAGCAGAGTAACTGTCTAAGGTACCAGGCTGCTAACTTGACTCAAATATATCCATTGTTGTACTTCATCTTTCAACTCAAGTGTTGCAAAATGCTGTTCTATCTACGTAGTCTGCTAAAACCAAATTTCAGCACAGTGTTCCTTGCTGTTCCATGCGTTGTAAATGGAGTAATTATAGATTCAGTAATCTTTTATCCTCTCATCTTTTGCAATTAAGTGTCTCTTATGGGTAGGTGAAGAGTGCCACAACAGCAGCAGCAACATGTTTGTTCTCCCATCCTGAAATTAGCTGAGCTGTGTTGCATCTCACTGCTGATAAAACTGGTTTAATTTTCCATAGTAAATAGGGACAATATAGCATAACAAATGCCACAGTACGTTAGCCTTGAAATTAAAGTATTTTATCAGCTATACATTTCTACAAAACATTTATCTCCACAACAATTATTCAGTCGGATAGGAGAAAGGAGCCCAGAGATATTCACAGTGTGAAATGGTGTCATAAAACAAATATTGCCCTGGGGATGCTTTTTTGCTGTTTCAAATCTAGCAGAGCTCTGTGCTCTCTTATCACAGTTCCAAACTGTTCATAGAGCTGCTATGTTATATAGAAACAATGGTATAAAATGAACAACTATGTCGCAGTATAATAATGAATAAGGAGTAGAAAATATAACCCTATGATCATTTAGCAATGTAGAAACCAGTAACTAGATTGAAAGATGAGTTAGCAGCTCATGGCTTTTTGGTAGACCAGTACCAGTGTGAGACAGGAGTATAAATGAACCCACCAGTTGTGAAAGTCGTCTTTCTTCAGTTGATAGAGTTCCTCCTCCAGCCTCAATTTTTCTTGTCATAAAATAGCTAACGGGTAAAATAAAATGGCCAAAGCAGAGTATGGGAATCTGGAGTCCTTAGGTTTGTGTTGCAGGCTCTGAACAAGTCTCTGATATAGACTGAAAGAAATGAGATCTTGCTCCTCACTTCACAGCAATTAGCCACAGAATCTAGTTCTAAATGGTGCTGCCATTGAAATTGTTCTTCCTCTATGATTTAGTGTCCCTTTAGGAAAAAAAGTGAAAACGGTTTCTTTAAGCCTGTACTCTGGATTTTCTTGGACTTGGTCTTTAGGCTGATTTACTGTGAAGAATGGAAATGGCTTTAGTTCTGAAGAAAGAGTTGCTTGCTTCTTGCTTTTTGTCATTCTTAATTTCTAAAGCTCCTATCAGTAGCTGAGGGAGTGCTAAGTAACCCAGAACGTAACTGGGTACGAGACTCGGACGTGAACACAAGTCTCTTTCTTTCTTCATCTCTGATGAAATACCAAACCAGTCACATGAGTTCATAATAATCATTTCTTGTGGAAGTTTCTGTCCCATTTCAGTCACTCACTGAAGATATGCATCTTCCACTCTGGCACAACATCAACTCATGCAAATCTGCATAGGAACACCAACGTTAGTAAAGGACTGCTCGCTTCTATCAGCTGATGTGTTCTGCTCTTTCCTTAAATGTGCTGACATTGCTCACAGTTTTATGGCAGACTTCATTTGGGTAACTCATACCTCTTCAGATCCATTGTTGACAGAGCAGGGTTACAGAGATCTTTATCTTCACGGATTTTGCAATAAAAGCTTGAAGTCTATTTCTGTCAAACTTGCTCGTTCTGTTATTCCCTAGAAATAGCCACAGATTTAAGTCTAGCAATTTTGATTGAGGTTTTACCTGAGGCCGCTGGCTTGCAAGACTTTTCATCAAACATGCAGCAATCTTTCTGAGAAAGGGAACGGCAAGATAACCTTTACCTATGCTTTCTGCTAATCTTTCTAAAAGAAGTTCAAAAGCAAGATAAAACAATTTAATATCCAGCTGTTGGGAAAGGTCTTGTTATCCCAAGTTGAAACACAGCAGTCAGGTGATCTCCAACTGAAATTAATGTCACAGCCCTATTTGTCATTGCCGAGACCAACATTTGAACGTCACAACCCTATTTGTCATTGCTGAGACCAACATTTGGAGCGTGAAATGTGAAAAGCAAACAAAGCAATTGATTTCAATGAAGTTGTGCTGATTTACATCCACTGAATACCGTGTCCACTGAATGAGTTACTAATGTGGCTTCCAGCAGGAGCTCATTCATGAGCTGAAGAGTGGGATTTAATGCTGGCCCATGGGGCTCTTTCTCAGTGCATGTGGCAGAAGTAAATGGGCTCAGGTGAATTATAGATTATGAAGATAGTTAAAAGCAGTTTGAAAGCCAGATCTCTGAATGCTGTACCCTTTAAGGTACCATATCTTCTTGCATTTTATATCAGGAGTACTGAATTTGGGACTTAAGCTACAGGAGTAAGGTATTGACCTGCTTGTATTGGTGCTGGTAAGCGAATGTTTCAATGCATCACACAGCAGTGGACATGCATGTTACAGGCGTTGTATTACATCATGTACTTTCCTTGGCATATTTTGCTTCATTGGAGTTTTGCAGCAATTGTAGAAGTTGATTGCATGATTGGTGCTTTGATTTTCATGGGTAGGATTCATATCTGAACAAAGGAAGAGATTACCATCTGGAGAAAATGCAGAGTAGCTGGGATGATTCTTCTATCAATCCTTAATAAGAGACAGATGGAGGAGGGGTAGGGAAACTGCACTTTGAAATTGTAATAAACTCAGACATAAAAATACAAAGCTATTAAAATGGAAACACCAACTAACTGATTACTCAGAACCTGTTCAGCTGACCTAGGGATACATCAAGGCAGACTTTTCCAAAGCTGCCTCAGGGTTGTTATGGTCCCCATTCCTATCTAATTGAAAAAGAGTCAGGTTTCAGTACTCAG
>PPHD01025552.1:0-11733 GCA_002909625.1 Bambusicola thoracicus
GAGGGCTTTCATGTGCACCTTGAGTTTCTCCAACCAAAAAATTGCTACTCATTTTTCTTCACTGCAGTATTTTCTTTATAAGTGATCTGAACATACTCAGACCTTACCAGACACATCAGAACTGGTTATTCAAAGTGGTGCAGAAATTCACCTCATCCTATATTTTTACATTTGTTTATTACTAAGGAAGTTACCAATATTTCTGAGCTGTCATTCTTAGTGGTCACATCGCAGTATAATTATAGAAGGCATTTGTAACTTCTGCTAAACCTTTAAAAATCCTTAATAGAGCAAGTGGCTACGAATAAAATGCTGTCATACAGGTATCCCCCTGCAAGAGCCAACACGTTATTTTACCCCATGAGTCTCTAAATTGAGAGTGCAGAACTTGTGCACTGAGTTAATGGACTGCTATAGGATCCGGGTATTGTTTAACTAAATACATTCTAAAAATAATCTTCATTATCTCTCTTAAGAACAGGTTTGTGCTGTTCACAGAGTAGGGGTGCAGTTCTCTGGCTGTGCTGGGATTATGATGGTACACCCTTCCTCTGCTCCGGTTGGTGATAGCACTGCACTCAGTTTTCTTGAAACATTGCACCTGCAAGGATCGTTGCATTCCAGAGCTGGTCTCCTTGTCCACTGCAGGCAGCCCAACAGCTGGGAATTAATTCTCTGGGAAAAAGGAATCTGTCTGCAATGTGGCATGAAGGAATGAGTATGTGGCTTTGCAAAATGTACAGGATTTAATCTGAAAATATATATTTGTAATAACAGAATTCTGGAACTTTGGAATTTATTCCTAAGCACTAATATGCTTTACATTTCTTTTGTATTACTTCTCTATGGTTTATTGCCATAAAAATACCTTAAGATCTCAGTCATCACCTGTCATTCGAACTCCCAATCACAGATAGTACAAAATGACATTTGTGTTGAGAAAGTTTGGTTCCTTTTGCAGCTGCTAATGGGTTTAAGCTGATGGGAGTGGTGGCACGAGGCAGCAATCAGGCAAAGGAGAAGCCTGGAGCGGAGCCAGAGTGGGGAATACTCACATGTGTTTCTCTGCACGGCGCAGTAACGTTGAGGTTGGAAAAGTTTAATTACCCACCCCACTCCCTCTTACAGTTTTTTTCTTTCCTTGCTGAATACTTGTGTGGCCTTGAGTTTGTTGATCAGCAGACCTCATAAGCAAGCCAGATGATGTATTGTTACAGTACCTTTTACAGCTGCTGCTTTCCGGAGTACAGTGATTACCTGCCGTGCCCAAACCAGTTGCTTCCTATTAGAGTGCAGTGCTTACTAATTGGTCTGAATTTGGCTGCTACAACAAAGTTAATTTTCGCTTTTACACTGAAGAGTATTTTAGGTCGTGTTGTGCTTACACTGTTATATGAAGCCTTGTGGGTCTGTTCTTAATTTTTTACCCTTTATCTCATGGCGTTCCTCGTCTTCCAAAAAGAACTAATATGTCATTCAGTAAAAAGATCGATGTTCTGAATCCAGGAGTGAGTGTACTAACTCTAACTTTATGAGGGAGTATTTATTTCACCTCACATGTCTCGCGTTAGGCTTTAAAAACCCAAGAGTTTTCCCAGCCCACAACAGATGTCTCAGACTTCTACACAGCGTCTTTCACCACCAACGTCGATCCTGGAATTTCTCCTTCTCAGCAACCCAGAAGCTGAGTAAGGTTGTTGATCTGGCCTCAGATCTGAGGAGCAGTGTGGATGTATTTGGTTATTTCCGGCGTTTATCACAGTATTGTCAGCTGGTTCATCAGACACATATGAGGCAATGATTTATGCTGGCTTCAATGCGTGCCCAACCCTCACCTATGAAGGGAGGTCGGGGTGGCCGGGAGCCGTGGTCTCTTTCTGTGCCATCCCCATCGTGGTGGAAAGTGATCTTTTTCCCTTTTTTCCAGAAGTGTTACTTCTGTCAGGCTACCTTGCGTAGTTGTGGATTTTCCCATCCTTCCACCTTTATTTTGGCTGTTTGTCTTTCATGGGTATATTGATTTTCTATTCAGTGACTTCTCCAAAGCCTTTTGTTGAGCGACTGCCCTCTGTACAATTCCCAGCACCTCCTTTCCACCAGTAGCATTGTGGCTCTCAAAAATCGGGATTCCCCTTGAGAGGAAGTCAGAGGATGACTTAATCCCTTCCCAGTCCTGATCATCTTAGCTCATGGTCATCCTAGTCACACTTGTAACCATGAAGATGTCTCAAGTATTTTTAGGAAAAACGGAATAATAGATAAATCTTCAGAATGGGTTTATGTATCTTCTTGGAAAATAAAAAAAATCAGAGCTTGGAAAAAGTATTTCTCATGTTTCAGAAGTTCCAAGAGTCAGATCTGATCACACTGTAATGCTTCATACTTTTTAAATACCACGTTTCCTTGCACTTCTTCCCTTAGAAAATAAAGGGTCTAGAGGCCTAAAGATGTTTAGTATCTGAGATGCCAACAGACAACTATCCATTATTAATGGACACTCATGAATGGAATAATTAGGTTGCAATGCTTTGTTATTAGCTTTATTTTCACTGTTATTTCTTTTTGTGGCATGTGAGTGAATTGCGGTTGGACTGATCTGACAGAGCACAAAAGATTCTTAAAAATTAAACTCTTCCATAGAAATACTGTATATAAAATTGAAGTTTTGCATAGACTAGAATAACTACAGGAAACACCACACCTTTGCTATCTTTGGTATCTCTCTGACTTGCAATTTTAATCAAATAGCTCTTGGAAAATTTTTAGAAGACTGCCTGTGAAGCAATAAAGACAATTAATGACATGTTTGAAAGTTTTTCTCCCTTTTTAGAAGTTCTGTCTCTTCATAACTCAATCCAAGCCTGTGCAGTTTGTTTGGGTTATTTCTTGTCTTTGCACTGAGTTCTGTTTTTGTGGTGTAAGAGCCAATGGAAGAATGTAAGATGAGGGAACCAACCCAAGAGAACGTCATATAGCTTATTTTCATCCTTCTAAGGTGAAGGGAGGTTCAGCTTCTTTTTGAGGCAGATTACTTGGTGTCATTGTCTCATGCAACCTCATGGAGCATTTCAATAAAATAGCACCACACATAGAATGATCGTTTGCCTCTGAAACAAAACATTTTTATTTGTATGGCAAACACTTCTATTGGGGCTTATTAGTGCTCAGCTGTTTCTGCAGTGGCCTTCCCAAAGGGAAAGTCTCTGTCTTTTGGTGTCTGACAGGTGCTTCGTTCTGTCTTTGGTATTCATCTGAAGTCAGGCTCATCTTGTAACTCCCTCCCTGTCTTTCCCATCCACTTACAAAAGGCTGGCAGGATTACATTTAAGAATCCCTATAACGCGTGTCTAATCATTTATGTGAATAAATACAGGTTTGGATTTTTTTTGCTTTTCTGGGAAACTGGTCTCTTTATTTAAGCTACCCTTAGGTGATCCCTTGTTAGATTCTTCTTTATTACAGTTCATTTACCTTACATATGAATTTCAATGTCAAATGAAGCAGATAAGCTCTTTTAAATTAAAGTCTCAAAATATCTAGCTTCTTCCCTGCGTAGACAGTGAGAATTCGGAAGCGTTGGACTAAATTGCATACAATTATTCATCACCATTAAAAAGTCATGGGACATACCTGATGTATGATAAATTCCAGTATCGTAGTTAAAATCTCGCTGTTATCTTCATGCACTGGTATTTTAAATCTTCATTTACTTGTCTCTTTTTTAACTTATTTATTTGTTAGAAACTTTTCACAAGTGTTTCTGTGCTATGTGTTGATCCTCATCAAACCGAAGTGCCTACTTTCTTGGTAATTCAGTGTATTGTGTAGCTGCTTACTATAAAGCTTTATTAAGAAGGGTTTTATCTTAGCTGCCATTCATTCAGCTGACATTACAGTAAAGGTACACTAACTGAAGAACTAGTCTGCTAGTTCATTTAAATAGTTTTAATCTATTGAGAATTGAATGATACAGTTTTGTTTTGTTTTGTTTTAATTTAGGCTACAGCATAAATTCAGTTTTTTGTTGTGTCAGGGTGCATTTGTGCATCTGAATTCCAACCAGAGGATCTGGTGCGTTCTCCCACTCATCCCTGCAATACGTCATCAAGGTTCTGATGGGGAGCAGATGCACTCTTGCTGTCAGCATGGTGTGCAGCTTTGGGAGTTTGCCCCATTCTCTCATCAAACTTTTGTGAGCCTGACTTACACTAAGATGTGGTCTTAACTGTGTTCATGAGCTATTTTAACTGGATTTAACCAGATGAGGGCTGTACTTCAGGATAGGAGCTGGAGAGCTAGTTTTTCAAGTTCATCTCAATGTCCAAAGGTCTAGATATAATTGCCTTTGCTGGTAGACTCAGTAGGTATATGTGAACAATCCGTGTATGGGAATGTAACAGCAAATCCGGATTACAGCTTTTGCAAGTTAAAAATGCTGCCTTTGGAAACAGGATTAGAAGTTACTTGATCTTCAAAGAATATGAAGATCTCGCTAAAGTGTGCTGTGGGCTACAGTCACAGCCCTTTGAAGTTCAGAGCTTAGTATGGCAAGACATTTTTATTTCCTTACTGTAATGTCAGAAATATCCATTTGGTTTCATTCTGATGTGTTTAAATATAAATAGTTTTATTTAAATGTGTGAAAATTCCCTAACGTAATTTCCCATTGTTGTTTTAGGAAGGTATATTTTCCTCATGACACATCTTTGGAGTATTAAACCTTTCCTTAAGCTTTGTGCTATTGCATTTTAACAGGATAAATGAGACCTTTCATCGTGTCATGTATCCACCTGTTTAAATAGAACACCAGGGAATGTCTGTCCTTGAAATCTAGTAAAATACTGTAAATCCTTCATATATTTTTTGACTGTCTCTTTATTCATGTTCTTACATTGCAGTAGGTTGCTGGGGATGATAGCTGCTCATTATCTTGCAAAATGAACAAGCTACAGTTGTAGTGTTTTATTTTCCACTTCACGCAACTAAATGATATAAATCGTATGTGATTTCATATTTCAGAAAGAATTGAAAATCAGTAATGTGAAAAATGTGTAAGGTAAAAATGAGTGTTGTAAAATGAGGATATAGTTACACATTGGAGAAACTTGGAATTTGTCAAAGCAGTCCCAGACAGTAATTTTCTATAACTGATGTTTTGGTTGATTAGCTGTGAGTATGAATGCAAGAAGTTATATATGTGTCATTTGTTAGGATGCATATTAAATTCAGATTATTCAAGATGCAAAGCTATGTGAAGCAGACCAGATCACCCAAATCATATGTACTAAAACTGTGTTCTTCAATGTTTTTGTTATCCTACATCTCGTTGTGTTCTTTATTTTCAGAAAAAGTAAATTAGAAATGTGTTGTATAACATACAGTATCTACAATTTAGTCTTTCTGAATTCAAAAGTCAGGACCCATATTCTGGAAACTGAAATCCAGTACACCATAAAAAAGGCTCATCTGTTTTTATGTGAAATCAGAGCAAAGCCAAAGTGTGGCCTGTCGACTTAAAAGAAAACTTGAAAAAAAGAAAGGAGATTCCCATCTGTTTTGGTATAAGCAGCAAGTTCTAGTGAGGGGGAATACCCGAATATTGGAGTATTTCAACTGGTTGTTGGATCAGTGTAAACAGCCGAGCATTCTGTGTGTGACAAATTAATTTGGGCTTGAGGTTAAGGAAGACTGTCATGAAATGACATAAAATGATTGTTTCTATACATTTTTTTAAGATAATCTTAAATTCAGATTATATTTATGCAACATCAGTTCAAAGTTGCATCATTTGTTGCTGACTGAGGAATTTGTGAGAGGGTAAGGAAGAATGTCAGAGCTTTCTAAGATGTGTGATTCATTATGGTGATATCTCCACCATGTATTTGGTTGTGTCAATGTTGAAGACTTTACTAACAGCACATTATGACAGTCATAAAACTGTGGGTGTTAGAGAGAATTGCTGTAATGGGCTATTGTATATAAAACGTGTCACTGGCAGTTTCATTTTTCTGTGTCATATCTAAGAGGATCTCAAAGCTTTATAAACCTCTATTACAGTATTTTTAGTATCTGTAAAATAAGTGTTTACTGCATATAGACCTAGGTAATGGTGTTACATAAAATCACCAGTATTATCAAAATATACTTTTCTCTAGACGTGTCTTGTGAAGATAACCAATGATATCCAAGCTAATGCCACTAGATTCAGACCAACTCAGGCATGGATGGATGGTCTGTAAGTGATACTTGTGCAGGGGTTCCACAGGAGCGGAGTTATTTCATACAGCGATCGAGTTGGCGTCAGGGAATGAGTTTACAACTGATAATTTATACTAACTTGTGTTTTCGTGAATAATGCTAAATGGGCCAGCTGCTCTATATGAAAAGAAATGCAGCTTTTGAGTGTGGATGAAGGTACTTATCAAACTGTGATTCAGACTTGGCCTTAATGAGGATAAATCTAAAGCAGATGTATTGCAGTTTCATTCCATTTTTGCTACAGCTGTGAACAGAAATAAGATACTACACTTTTTTAGTGCCACGGTCAATAGGAAGGAACTTGTATGTAATTCACATACATTCTATGGTATGTGCCTGGTTTATGCCTATACATCTCTAACAGTGAGTCTCTCCACTTTGCTGGTATCATACCAATTCTTGTCATTGACCACGTTCTCCCAGATGAGTACTGAGTACCTACTGATGATGAGACAGGTTTTTGTGCTCATCTTCAACTTTGTGGCATTTATCTGTGTTCAAGGGTTACTTTTTTACTGTGGTAATAAATCTTCTATTTTTAAATATCTGTCTTTGGGAAAGTAATTCATAATCTTACCTATCAAGTGCTCCTTTTAGTTAATGTTTATTTCATATGTGAGGAGTTTAATAAAGGAAAAAATTTCAAGCATCACAAGTGTGAACCTTGTAGAAACAATATGGTCATCATATAAATACATACAGCAAAATGCAGTCATCGTCAGTTGGAGAGGATCTTTTGAAGAGTAAAAGCAGAGTAACTCTGAAATATTTCTTTCTCTCAGCCTTTCTTCCTTTTACTTCACTGTTACACAGTCACTGGAGGCACTGTAAGAGAAAGGCTTCCCAGATATCTGTACATCTGTATGTGCTGAGCTTCAGTGCTCACCATGCTCAGTTGCCTCTGGGGCCATAAAGCATTGAGGCCGTGTGCTGTACCCGGCTGGGAGAGACAGCAGGCAGATGGGGGGATTCTTCTTTCCAGTCTTCTGAGTAAAGCGGTGGGCTATGAAACCAGCACTGGAAATGCAAAGGTGAACTTACCTGGGGTGAATGGGGGAAGTGAGAGTGAAAGAAAGGAACCAAGGCAGTCCTGCTGAATGTCTGAAGCTGAAGCTGGAATTATTGGGTGCTGCTTTTATCTCCCATAGATTGAAAAAATATATGCTGGGAGGGAGGAGGAAGAGTAATCTGATTATTGCTGTTCTCCACTGTAAGTTTTTGTGAATGCTTAAAGTATTTGAATCATAGGATAATAGAGTGATTGATATTTTATTTTGTTGATAGAATGTTTCTATGATTTATAGTATTGAACTTACTTCAGGCTTCTGTGAAACTTCCTGACAGCAGGAGTTGACACGGAATTACACGGATTTCAGTTCCCATTTGTGGAAACCTCTCCAACCTTGGGTTATACAATGGAGGTAACAGGCAAAGGATGCTGTTAATTTTCTCGTGTACATTTTTCTTGTTTCTGAATGTTATTTTTTTTCTTTTGTGACCTTTCTTACTATTCCCAAACCCATAAGCACCTTGTAGTAATACCATTTTTCAAATTAGGCTGCTACTGAGAATTTTCGTATTTGCATGTAGCATTTACATGAATCCAGAGACAATGGGGAGAGTCTATTTGTTCAGTAGTTAGCCTTTTCATTAGAGAAAGGACCACCATTTGAAGATATAATAAAGAAATTACTATTGCGTGTCCCTCTGTCTCACCAAAAGTCTTCATTTTGCAAAGCTGTGAAGCTTCCATTTTTAGCAGGAAGAACTGCAGAGTAATGCAGCAACTCAAAGCCGTGGGTTGAACATAACATTGCTTCAGTCACTTTTCCAAAGTAGCCCTAATAAGTCAAACATTTCAAAATCAAATATTTTTATGTGGTGGTATAGGTAGAGGTGTACGTTTCCAAATCTAATTTTAGGTTATCATACCTGAGTATGTATACATACATAAGCATATATTCTCCTATATTTTAAAATTATCATTGGACCAAAACGGAATGCCTGCAATGTTTGTCTCTTTGCTCAGGTGATGGGTGGATAGCTAAAACTGTGTGGGTACCCCAGAAGCTCTGCCACTGGATGACCCAACATGTCCCAAGAGGTCTCTCCCCTCTAACAGGTGGTATAGATTCTGGTACCGATCTCCTTTAATTGATGTTATAAAGGATGAGTAATAGAAATTTTTATCCTGGGGCCTCTGCAGACAGAACCGTGTGTCCCTTCCAGAGATGTGTGTCTGCAGGTGTACACCCTTCAGGGTCTTAATTCAGATCAGGCTGGCGCTTATTGCTTTCACTGTGCATTGATTTGGGAGCACTCTTAGGTGCGTTGCAGCCACTAGCAATCAGCCCAAGACCAGAGGAGATCTAGTTCTGTTGAAAGACCACGTGGAAACAAGTTCACCATCTATTTGTGTCTGCGTCCCCCCTCCCTGCCTGCTCAGATGGACGGAAAGCCTTTACAGTCAGTGGGACTCCTTTTCAGATCCCTTTCCTGATTCAGTGTTGGGCTCAGCATCCCAGAAATGATAAAAAAGTAAAATCTAATGCCTTAAGTATGTAGCTGAGTAGCTGGGGATATAGGGAATATTTGTGCCTGGGGTTCATGTTAGCTGTGGGCAAAGCAGGGCGTTGGCTGAAGCCCCATGCCAGGGGCAGCAGATGAGGCAGCAGCACTGCCTGGTCACTGCTCCTGGCATTCATCCACCTCGCTACGACAAACTTCAGCTGCTGCTGGGCTTCTGGGCAGTGTGCTACCAAACCGCCCTGCTCTGATGTAATTGTGCCTATGGGACTAAGGAAACTCTACATCTGACCAATGATCAGATTAACAAAGGCAAGCAGCAAAAATGTAATCACCGAGGCTGGAATATATTGCCAGATTTGCTCCAAGTGCAGCTTATGTCATCACAGAGCCTGGTGCCAGAGCTGCGGCCATTAGCGTGATGCTGCGGAACTGTCCGTCAGCAGGCTTTGCTCCAGGTTTTGCCAGGTCGGTAACGGAATCGAACACAGAGCTTTGGATTTGTGACTTCAAATATTGCCTGATTTGAAATGCGTGATTTAAAATTGGCGAGCAGAAAATTTGTATTTATACCATTGACTTTAGCATGTGTTGTGTAGGCACAACCCTGCCACCCAGCCTCCCTTCCAGAGCACGTAGTGGTGCTCCAGTAGTACACAGTAGAGCACGTAGCAGTATGCAGGCCCTTTGCAAAGTGTCTGTGTTCAACTTTCTTTGAATTGACCAAAGACCAAATCATTCAATACCTGACTTGGGGTGATTTATGTACCCCAATGCACTGGACTTTATGGTTTTTATTTCGTCAGAGTATTCACTTAGAATGTGTGTCAGGCTGCATTTGAGTGGGAATTGGCATTCACTAATGTGGTGTAAAAATGTCTTGAAACAGATTTGTATTAGTTAAACAAAATTATCAGAATCACGCTTAGTAGGTGTAAATATTTAGACCCGCGTTTGTATAAATATTCATATATTTATGTAAACACATGTGGGAGATGTAAGTTTGATCCCTGCAGGCAGAGGAAGGAACTGAAGGCAGTTCCCTTTTTCCTGTGCGGGCAGCTCACATGTGTGTATGTATATAAATAAGCAGTGAGTCACCCTTTATATATAACATACTGTTCTGTTCTACACAGCTATAGTGCGTATACTGCTTTTAAAAGCAGGACGACTTTTCTGAACATTGCAAATAGTTTTCAAATTAAATTTAAAATTGATTATCTAAGAACCTAATCTGGCTTTTTTTTTTTTTTTTTTTGAGTGATTTAATTAAAAGCGTAATACGTTTTCCTCACACTTTCCACATAATGAGATCTCATTTTAAAGTCTTTTCACTGCTGCGTGAGCTGCCCAGGTGATGTTTTGTGGAGCTCCTGCTGCTCTCTGCTACACCAGTGCCTGTCCCAGTGCTGCAGGAAGTCTCCCTGCTGCCCACAGGAGGCTGGGGCAGGGCTGGGAAGCAGTGATTAATTCCACCAAGGGGATCCTGCACTGGTTTGGAAGGTGATGGCAATGTTTCTGAACCAACTGGTTGTATGGTAGAAAAAAATTTAGATAGGTAAAACAAAGTAAGTAGAGGGTGCTGTGGGGTGCACTGTCCTAGCATTTTACTTGCATCACTGGACAAGGGATAGAGAAGAAAACAGCATATTGTTCTCCCGCTGTCCCTATTTGCATCTGCATCCTGAATACTGCATGCAGTCATCTGTCCACATGTGAGCAAGGATGCAGCAGAACAGGAGAAGGTCCAGAGAGGTGCACAGCAATGATGAAACTGCTTCTCTGTGAGTAACAATTAGACAAGAACTCACAGAAAGAAGGGCTGTGCAAGGAAAGCACACATCGCTGTGGAGCTGCTTGCCTCAGAATATTGTGCATTTTTGTGAATTTAAAAAGTAACTCGGTAAATAGATAGCAAATGAGGCTGCCAGGCATGAAGTCAATGTCTCATTTAGGAATTCCAAAGACAGTGACTGTTGTAAATGGGTGGAGAATTAATCGAAAGGCATCAACATACACTTTCCCTTTCCTTAAGCTTTTCCATGTTTCCACATCTGCTGCTGACAAGGTTCTGTATGTATTATTGCATAGAAGGTACTTATTAATTTTGAATCTGTGTATTAAACTGTCTGGAAAAATGTGACAGCAACAGAAAGGTCTAACTGTGCTAAAGACACTGGGCGGCTTATCAGCAAAGTGATAAAAGTACAGCATTTCATTTAGCAGTAGTAATAAACTTAATAGCATACCTCAAAATACTGCATGCTAAATTATCAGGTTTCTGCCTTTGAAGTATATTTTGCTTAAAATATTTTTAAGGCTAAAACAGAAGAATGTACAGGTGCAGATTTTCAGCTGAACTGGTGGACAGTAAGTGGTCTCTGAGAGATTATTGTGTCCCATCAGAGCAGTAATCCGTGAACCAAGAACGCCCTTCAAACAGCACAGGAACTGTTCCAGTTTGTAGAATCAAAGGTTTCTTCTCTAACAGTGCTCTTGAGTGAGTTTTCAAAATTTATTATTAGACTTGAAAGAGCTTTTAGAAGTAGGGATTTGTGAAAGATCAGAATCACTCACAGATTGTTATGGATCTCCAGCCTTTTCAGTGCTGAGATACTGAGTCCATGCAGCTTAAGTGTGTTGATTACGTGTCCAACCCCTTTAAAAATGTAGGTTGGTTGTGTTAATTCTCAAATCCTGAAAAGCTTGTTGGGTTGGTTTTTGTTTGGTTTTTGTTTGTTTGTTTGTTTGCTATGGGAACAGGTAGGATTTTAGATTAAGCAGGTAGTAAGAATTTTGGCCCAGACACTATATAAATATAGTGACCACTGGTCAGTACGAAGAAAGAATTGTAGTGGCGAGGCCCTTCTCTCTGTTGGCTTCCGTGTCCAGGTAGTACAGATTAGAGATTACAGATTCATTTCTGTTTATGAGTGCAGTTCTGTGCCA
>PPHD01025553.1:0-11732 GCA_002909625.1 Bambusicola thoracicus
CAGGGAAGGATCCCTGTAGTTCCAGTCTACTGCAAACCAGGGTACAAGGACAGAAGGTCTCGGGCTGGGGGGACAAGGGAGCTGGACTACCAGAGTGTTATCATCAGGCTGGGTTACGTTGCCAGGTTGTGGTTCCCCCTAGTCTGATCCCAAGGGGTGCCACGATACTCAGTGGCTGTAGGGAGGGAAGAGAGTGTGGGTGCAGCTTCTCAAGGGCCAGCCATTTTGCTGTCTCATGTGTGCACCCAGAGGACACAGAGAGCAGGGACTCACTCAAGCAGCCCCTTGCATCCCAGCTGGGTCCTGCCCCCCAAAGAGCACTACAGCTCTTCCCTCACCTAACTTGGTGACGCACCCCAAACTCTTCTGCAGCTCAAGGCCGTATTTTAGCCATGCAAACCTTCTGGGACTGCTCCCTTTGTGCACTGCACCCTGAACCCAGCTGCTGGGTGAGGAGGTTGTGGTGACCTGCAACCTTGCTGTGCCCCAGAGCACCCCAGAACAGCAGTGTCACAAGCGCATGCCTTGGGCCGTGCCCCCACGGCCACCCCCCCAGTAGCTGGGGTGAGCAGTGAGCCCAAGGCTGCCGTACGGCATCTGCCAGCCCTGTGATGCTTCCCCACATCCCGATCACTTACATCAAATTGTTTCCCCGTGCTGGTGATGCGTGACGCAGCACATCCCAGTGTGCACCGGCCCCTTGCGCGGCACGGAAGAGAACAGCATGCTGGGAGCTGTAGTCTGGCCCTCACCTCCGGCCTGGTTGCTGCAAAGCCGGCTGCCCGCAGCCTTGGGCTGCCCACTGCTCTGCTCCTTGGGTAATTGGACCCGAAGAGCCCCGTCCTGCTGGAGAAGGCACCTGGGCCCCTGTCTGGTGGGCAGAGGTGCCTGTGCTGAGCCGGGCTGGGATCTGCCCCGTGCCAGTCCCAGCAGAGCTGTGTGTCCATGCAGGGGCGTGTGGAGCTGCCTGAGCATCCTCACCCTGGGCAGCGCGGAGGAGCTGCAGGGAACCCAGGGTCTCCGTGAGGTTGTCCTGCAGAGCCTCGCTGGGCTGGGGGATGAAGCAGAGACCTGTTTGTTCTCTTGCAGATGGAGCGCTCCGAGGAGCTGGAGAGCGGGCTTCTGACCCAGCCTTGGGCTTCTGTTTGCTTTGACGAGTCCACTTTTATTGCCAAAGCTTGCTTCGGGGATACAGGCTACACGCTGCTGATCTCCGACCTCAGCGGCGTCTGGTACGAGAGTGCTGACGCGGAGGCTGTGGGCCAAAGGTCCAAGGTGAGTGTCTGGAAAGTCTGTGGCCCTCTGTTCCTCCTTGTGCCAGCTGATGGCCCGGCACCGACTAACTGGGTGACACAACAGCAAGGCCGGGCTGCAAACACCTGCCTGAGCAGTCCTGCTGTTCTGCCCCCCGCTTCCAGGGTAGGCTGGGGGAGGGGGGGATATCATGGGGCTGGGATTCACAGCTTAGGGGTGGCTTTTCCCAGCACTGAGACACGCAGAAGTGATGTCTCACCGCACGCCGGGATTCCCACCGGTTTTGCTCCCTGAAACACCGCCTGAGGTGGAAGGGACCTCTGGAGGCCCTCAGGGCTGAGCAGAGCTACCTAGAGCCGGCCCCTGACGGCCCACCCTCGCTTTTCCCCAGGAGCTGAACAAGCGGCTGACGGCCCCCGTCTCCTCGGTCCTGCAGCGCCTGCACGGCCTGCTGAGCCCCGCGCTGGCAGGGCAGCCGCACGCCGCCACCTCCTTCTCCTGCCAGCGCCCGGCCGGCGGGCTCACCCTACGTGTGAGGAGCGAGCTCTCGGGGCTGCCCTTCTACTGGGACTTCCGCTGCAGCCCCGCTCCCGTGGCGACGGTGAGGCGGACCCCCGTCGGGGCGGTGCGGGGCTGAGGGCGCGGGCGGGCTGTGAGGCCTAGGCCGCCCTGCGGCCCTGCGCGCACCAGAGGGCGCCCGGCGCTCGCTGTAAGGCTCGCAGGCCCGGCCCCGCTGCCAGCCCCGGGTCCGGGCGAAGGAGATGCGGAGCCTTTTGCCTGCGCTCGGCGGCGTGGCCGGGCTGTGAGGGCTTGTGTGCCCAGCGCTCAGCCGTGGGGAGCCGCAGCCTTGTGTGAGCCACGGGCGGGGGGAATCCCTCCTGCTTCTGGGCTCCTTTTCCCCCAGCCGTGCTCAGACGCCTGAGATCCTCCAGGTTTTTCGCTTAATGTAGCCATTTTCCTGTGTAGTGGCCCACAGTACCGTGGGGAGGGTCTGGGTGGGCCCGCTGGGGGCACAGAGTGGGCCAGGTGGCACAAGGAGCGTTGCCACCATACCCTGTCCTGCTGGGGTATGTCCCTGTCCCCTGCACCCTCCCGCTGTGAAGTGGCAGGGATGGGGTGGAGGGATGCGTCCTGCAGCGTTCTGGCTCCCTTCTCCTTGCTCACATCTTAGGACTGTCCTAGGTGTGCCGTCACCTCGTGCGTCCCTTGATACGGATGAGCCTGGCTTTGCAGCACCAGGTGCGAGAGCTGACCTCCCTGCTGCTCCGGAAGGATGCTGAGATCGAAGACTACAGGGAGAGCGGGGCCACTCTGAGCAGAGGTGAGGAGGCTCAAGCAGCGAGCTGGCATGCTCCGTTCCCCCTGGCTATCACCCAGCCAGGCTTGTGTTTCATGTTCAGCCGCTCCGGCAGCAAGACGGTAGCCAGGAGGCTGGGGAGCAGCCCCTTGGGGACAGTGAGGGGAGGAACAGCCCTTGACTGGTAGCTGGAAGACTTGGGGAGTCGCCAAGGGGCTCTCCGCTTTGCTGAGAGCACCTGGCTGCTCCCCAGGAGCCCGCGCCGATGCCAGCATGGGCTGGTCCTGGAGCCGAGTCAGGCTCCTTCCTGCGGAGCTCTTGGAGAGCAACCAGTGGCTCCCAGCTTGACTCTGCTGGAAGCGCAGCTGTGTGTGTGGGCCCCCGGCCAGCACACGGCCTGGTGTGGAAGATAGGAAGGTGGAAGCCCCCTGGGGAGGACGTGGGTTAGGTTCTGCTGAGGTGGCTCTTGAAGGGTGCTCTCTGTCCTTGAGAGTGGCTGAATGCACCCAATCTGTCCAGCCAGCCCTGCTCACCTGCCTTGTTCTACAGAGCTTGGAGCAGCTGGAAAACCCAGCTGGGGTCCAAGGAGTGATACTGGTGGGTTTCCCTTGCGTTGCTCAGTATACCTGAGCAAAGCTGGGCAGGTACTTCTCCAGACAACATCTTTGCAATGATGGGAAAAGATTAGTGCAGAATGAGGTATAATGTGGGTTTGTCCCTGTCTTGCAACATGAGGACACTGTCAGGTTCACCCTTAGAAAAGCAGTTGAAGATGTGCAGCTCCTGATCCCCTGGGTGCATGGCTGAGTAATGTGCAGACTGGGGTAGTGCTTCCAAGATTCTTTACATTTGAACAAGTCATGGCATCTCCACCTCAGTCTGGGCTGTTCTTGAAGCTGGGGTAAGGCATCAAAATATAATGGACACCTCCTGCTAGGGGAGAAACCAGCCCATGGGCTGCTGCAGAGGAGCAGTTGTACCTTCAGGTCGCTGGAGGATGTGTCCCCAGACCAAGGACCTGCTAGGTGGTGCAGCTGGCTCAGGGGATGAGTGTGATGGAGCTGTTCCCCTGGAAGCTTCAGTCCCAACAGGCAGGAGAATGTGAAGCTGGGCTGGGAGGTCTGTCTGTCCCCGCTCAGGCTGATTTCTGCTCCCCCTTGCAGATCGCCTGCGAACAGAGCCCTTCCAGGAGGAGGCGTTTCTGCAGAACGTCATGGCTGAGGTAAGGAGCGGTGCCAATTCCTCCTTCCTCCAACCAAGGTGTTGTGGAGAGCCAATACCAGAGGCCTCAGTTTGTGTTCTGCTGGGCTGGATGGGGAGCTCTGGTAGGGATGGCTGGACTTGGCTGGTGAAGTGTAATGCTCACTGTGCTCTCACCTGTCACTCCTTGAGCCCTTGTGTCTGGGCTGAAGGACAAGCTGGGCTGGGGACGTGTCTTCCATTGGGGATATGGCACTGTGTTTTGTTACCCTCTCACTGCTGCCTGGCTGCTGGAATTGTCAGGGCTGTGAGCCGAGCTGGCTGCTCTGTGAGAACACCTTCCCGCAGACCTGAAAGCCTGATGTTGACAGCAGGCAGAGAGCAGATGAATGAGGAGATGCCATCTGCTCTGTTTGGTTCATCTTTGGCTTTTAGGAATGGCTTTGCAGTGGCTGACTGTGGGGACAAGCGGCTTTCTTGGTGTCATGCCCACCCCTCACCCCATGGCACACTTGGCTCTGAAATCAGATATGTGCTTTGGAGAAAGTGAGGTTGCAAGCAGAAGCTTTCCTCTGCTCCCTTTTTATCACAGAAGCACTAAAATGATTCCAAGCAATGTGGAAATGTCAGAAATAATTTGATATCGATGAGTGCAAAAAGACTCCAGAGCTTCTGCATGTTGGCTGTGTGGGAGTGGGGAGCAGTAGCAGTAGCAGGGGACCCTGGTATCAGCCAAGAGCACAGTGTGGTGTTAGACATGCTGCATAGAAAGGATGTTGCTCTGTGGGACACGTGCTGATGTTCTTGTACAGCTGGCTATAAACCATCTGCAGAGCTTCTAAAGATTAGAGGCGATCCTCCTTTACATAGGAGGCATTGCATCCAGCACAGGCAGCTTTCGTCTCCCCCTGGTTATGATGGATAGAGATGAATTCATCGCTGGACTGAAACTTAGAGGTTGCCTAGGGACCGATGATCATGACCAGATTACATTCACCCTGGGCAAAGAAAGGACATTCCTAAACAGTAATTTATATCCTTCGTGCTCTGAAAGGGCTAATTTCCCAAAGCAGGGGGAAATTATGAGTGAAATCAGCGAGGAGGAAACATTTAGATAGAAAAATGTGAATGAAAATTGTGAGCTCTTTCAGAAGAATCTCAGAAGCCACAGAAAGCCACAATTCTACAATCAAGAAAGAGGGCAGCGCTGGCCGAAAGCCCGCTCTGGTTCAGCAGCAAAGCGAAGGCAGCAATTAGAAATAAAAGAGCAGTTTATAACAAATGGGAGAGCAGGAGTAGATAGCAATCCATATAAATTAGAAATTATGAAGTGTAGAAAATGGGGAACAGAAGCTAAAGACGTCAGGGAAAAATCATGGCGAAGGACAGAAGGGAAAGGTTTTATTTAGTGTATTAGGAGCAAACCCCAAAGTCCCAGCGACGGGCTGTGAGCCCTTTAGTAGGTGGAGGTGGTAAGATGATGGATAGTGAAGCAGACATGGCAGAAGTGCTGGCAGACGTTTCTGTGCTGTTGCTGGAAGGATGCAGGTGGATGTGCCGGTACTGGGAGATGATGAAGTGTGTCTCTGTCCAAGGGATGGATGAACAGCATCTGGTAAAGATGAACGTGGGGTTGAAGCTCGGGGTCTATGCTGTAGGGCACGGGAGAAAGCTGCTTTGTGGTGCCGGGCGGCTGCTTGTGCAGGAGGGAGGAGGGTGCTGCTCGCTTTCTCTGTGCAGTTTCATGGAGAACTCCCACTGTGAATTTTGTAGGATCTCTAGCAGGATTTCTCAGCTGCCCTTTTCCCAGGCTGAGCATTCCTTGTGCTTTTAGCCTCCTGCTGCAGAGAAGCTGTTAAAGGCTTCCGCTTACCTCCCTGTCTTTTCATTTCTACTGCATCCTTTTGGAGAGGCGGCACCGGGGGGCTGCATGTGCCTGGGATGGATTCACCCCAAGGAGCACCACGATATTCGCTGCTGTCTTTTCTCTTGTCCCCTCATCACTCCTGATTTCCTTTTGCCTTTCTGGCTGTGAGGCTGGGATTTCCAGACACCTCATGGCATCAGTAGGGCATCTCCTTCCTTGGCAGGAGCTGCCGCAGTGCTCTGCTCGGGGAACGTGAGGCTAATTGGAGGAGCGGTTGAGACGATCTAGTTATCTCTGCCAAATGGGCAGGTATTTCAGCACTGTGTAACGTTGGAATAGGAGCAGCAGGAGGGGCAGAGGGTCCCTCTGGGCACACTGCAGGATGCTGGGAATGCTGCCACCGTCACCCGTGCCTGGGTTGTAAAAAAGATGCCGAGCAATCAATGCGGAGTCGCAGGAATTAATTGAGGGCTAGGGAGAGCCCGGCATTGAGCGACTTGGAAGGCAAGAGCTCTGCCTAGCTTATCAGAAAGAAAATTGAGAGGCGCCTTGATTGCAGTGCGTGAGGGTCTTTACAAGGAGAAAATGCTGGTTAGCGAAGGGCTCCCTTTAATCTAGCGAAGAGCAGCAGGATGCGAGCCAGGCACGGGGAGCCAGAGCCAGGCAATTCCCAGCTAGGACAAAGGCACATGGTTTTGCTCCTGAGGGTGATTAGCGACTGGGACACGTTCCCAAGGGCAGTGGTTGAGTCTCCATCTCTTGATGTCTCCAAAAGCAGGCTGGGAGCCTGCTGGGAAGCAAACCAAGATGCTGGGCTCAGTATCGGGCTGTGCGTGGTTAAACATCAGTGGCTGAGATGTCAGATGGAGAGCTCTGATGGCCCCTTGTGCGATGGGGCTGCAGAATGCAGATGTTTAATGATGAGGGCCGTGTGATGGGGTGCGGGGCCGCAGGATGCGGGAATGCACTCCATAGCTTTGCCTGTGGCAGCTTTGAAGCCTCCGCTTCCTAAACTGGTGGTGTGTGCCCCGTGGGGAGGAAAGGACCTGCCAGCCCCAAGAGCAGTGCTGCACGGGAGCACACCGCTAAGCATGCCCTTTCACAGGGCTCTGCTGGCCAGGGTGTTGTAACTAATCGTGGGGAGTTTTCCAGCAAAGCCCTGGGAATATTTATACGTTTAGGAAACGACGCTTTCACACACGCAGTTTTTGGCAAGTGTTCACTGCTTAGCAGCTGCCTGCACTCAGGCAGAGCTAAGGGAGAGCAGCGGCCGTGCACACAGCAAGGCGAAGGCAGCAGCTTTTATTGGCAAGCCCAGGGGCTCGCATGGGGAGAGGGAGAACCAAGCAGCTGCAGGGCTGAGCACCTTGGCGCTGTAGGTCCAGGGGCACATCTGCAGTGGGTGCTGCTGAAGAACCCCATGGTGACGAGGGTCATTTCTCCTGCTTTGGCCCAGCCGTGGAGCAGTCAAAACCACTGGGATAAACTCACAGATACGATCAGTTCAAATATAGCCCCTGCGCCCCAGGATGCTTCACCCTGCGTATTTTTATCTCCTGTGGCCGGTGCGCGCTGGGGTGGATGCTCCGCACCTCCGGCCGCCCTGTGCACTTGGCTTGTGGCTCAGGGCCCCGGCAAACAGGACGTGGAGGGTTCACGAGTTGACCTGGCCCAGCGAGGAGGAGGATGTGCCATCAAAACAAGCAATGCCGGAGAGGAAGATAAACAAACACTGGCTTCCAGTGCGGCCCCGGCTGAGGGCAAGTGGGAGCTCTGGCCTGGGGCTGGTGGGGCGGCAGGGCTGACGTCAGGGAGTGCGGGGGTCAGAGCCCCATCCTATTGTTCTGCAGCGGGGCTGGGACAGGGCCAGGCGTCCATCCCCATCCCTCAGGGCACAGGGGCACACAGGCAGGTGGAGGGCCCTCACTGGGGTCTCACCTGCTCTGTGCCAGCATGTGCAGCCAGCCACCTGCCCAAGCTCTGCTCGCCTGCACCATTCTCCCTTTAAATGGGTGCTGAAAATAAGCCTGGGGCTGGGAGCTGCTGCTGGCTGCCCATGGGTGACTGTAGCTATGTGTTGGGCAGGGCAGGGACCACATTCATTGTGCAAACCCAGTTTGCTGTGCCAGGGTGGCAGAGGAGGAAGCAGCCTTTTGGCTCCTTCTGATGACAAGTGGTTTTAATTAGCGCAAGGTAACTGTGGCTTTGCAGCTGCCTCTGGACCAGTGGCACGGGCGTGATGTGGGACACACACGGTCTGTGGCACAGAGTGATGCTGCGGGTGCTCATCTGCACTGGGCTCCCTCTGCGTGCCACTGGGAAGGGTTTGGTGGCCATGGCTCTGCGCTAGCAGGGACAAGCACTGCAAAAGCCACGGGTCCTCGTGGCAGGCTGGGGTCAGGCAGATGGGGAGCATGGGGCTGGCTCTTGAGGATACTTGTCTGAAAGGACCAAGCCCACATATGCATCCAAGCATCCAGGCCTCAGCTCTGTGCTCATCATTGAGCAAAAGCACACGCGTGCGTGCCAGCACTGACGTTGGGCAGAACGTAGCATCCCATTTCTGTAAGCTACATTCATTTCTGTGCACCCGTCCGCAGGTTGTGGGGAGAGGTGCAGTTTGAGGTGAGTGTGGGTACCCACTGCCGCGTGGGGGCTGACCGCTGCGTGGGCGCTGGGCCCGCCCTGTGTGTTTGCCACCAGGGCGCGTGGCGGGCGTAGTGTGGCTTTATTTATTTATTTGCTCAGGCACCATCAGGTGAGGGGGGCCCCGACTGGGCCGCGCTTTCTGGGCCGCTGCCGCCAACCACAGGCCGCTTACACAAGCAGTGAGTCAGTGGAGCTGCACACTGCTAAAACCAGACTTGGCATGGGCGCTGCGGGGCAGCGGGCTGCCCGAAATAGCGCCCTTACCGTGGGCAAGGAACAAACCCCCTCTGGTATAGCCGGGGCTGTGCTGGCTGCCTGCCTGCTGACTGTGATTGCTCCATCACGGCAGCCCGTCCTGCCCTGTTAGGGCTGAGGATGCACCCCATAGGGTGCCTGCTGCAGTGTGGGGCTTGTAGCCTGACCCCAGTGGCTGTGGCTGCACCCAGCCACAGTCCTCGCACTGCGTCACCTGGAGAGCATGTGTCACAAACTGGGCACAGGCAGCCTGTGTCACCTGGAGGCTTTTTTGGGGACGGAGGGTTGGGCTTGGTCGTTGTGGCGATTCTCCCTGGATCATGGCATAACCCATAGAGAGTGCATGTACAGGGGTGTACAGGCACAAACAGGGAGCCCTTCTTTGCATTTGAGGGCTTTCTCATCCACTCTGTGCCATGCCATGCTATGCTGTGCTTTGCCGTACAATGCTATGTCAAGCCATGCTGCGCCATGCTGTACCATCATGACGTGCCGTGCTATGCCATGCCGTGCTATGTTGTGCCATGTGATGCTATGGCTGACACACTGTGCTGTACTCTGCCATAATGCATCATGCAATTCTATGTCACGCGATGCCACATGATGCCATGCCGTGATACTGTGCCATGTTTTGGTTGTTACTGCATCCAAGCAGAGAGGTGTCACAGACATTCTGGCAGCAGGGCCCAGAGCCCCTCCGGTACAGCAGTGGCCCCAGCCCATGCATGGGCACCGACTATGTAGGGGATGATTGATCTTGCGTCAGCAAGCGGTGGTTTGAGCCAGTGCCAGCCCTCAGCTCAAACGGCAGCATGAAGGGGGAGAGCCCCTTCCCCCTCCGGAAAGCAGAGCAACTGCAGGGCCTTGTGAGGGGCGATCCTGCTGCCCCCAGCCCCACTCCCATGTACTTGGGCTCCCAGCCCTGCAACCCAGACTGGTCTGAACTTTATTTGGGGCAGAGCAGGGAAAAGAGTGTGTGAGAGGACAGTGCATTGGTGTCATCTGCCCCTCTCCTCTATGCAGGGCAGTGCCTTTCCCAGCCCTGCAGTTTGGGATGCAGCAGTAGCTCCTGTGAGCAAAGGGGGTTCTGGGGAGGAGATCAAGATGAACTGTGACTGGGCCCTCAGGAACCGTTCTGCATCAGTATGGGTTGTGACGGCTTCTCCATTCCCTGTGCTGATGTCTGGATGAGAGTATTACTTTCTTGCCGTTCTGGGAGCCTCTCCCTGCCTGCCTGGTGCTCCTTTACTGTGCCGTGCAGAGGATAGGCTCCATCCAGCTGTGCACATCTGGACTGGCTGCTGCGCACCCAGGGGCACATCCTGCCCCCCAGGCGCACGCCCTGGCAAAGCCATAGCATTCCTGAGGCTGCCTGCTCCCTCTCGGCTCGGACCTTTGTGTACTATTTATCTGTGTGAGGAAACAGAGCCATTCATGTATTTCTCTGCCTATTTATACCTCTCCCTTTCCGTATTTAGTGTGTGCGCAGGCAGAGGGGGCAGCGTGCGCCGGGGCGACTGATGTTCTTGGCTCCAGCGCTGGCTGGAATTTCGTCCTGGAATGTCTCCTGAACCGCTCTGAAAACACGAATAAATCTCTGTGTGTTGTGTGCGTGTGTGTACACAAATATATAGACAACTTATAGACAGCGAGCCCTATGGGGGCATTTGTGAGTTTTGCTATTTAAAGACGCGAGTAGTTATAGGGCTCTCAGCAAGCCCAACACCTCCATATCAAAGGGATGTGGGGCGTTTTGCTAGCAGCCTGGTATTTGGGAGATATATGGCCCTTTCTGGGGAGCTGAAGCAGTGGCCAGCTCCAGTTCCCCTAGTGCAGGCTGTGGTGCCTTCAGTGTGTTAGGGAAAAGGTTTGGGGGCACTTGTGTGTCTATGGCTTTTGGAGGGCCAGGTGTTGTCTCCCCACCATGGTGCTCATGGCTGCCTGGGAAAGATGAGGATGCGCAAGGGGCGAAACAGGCATTGGGTACCAGGTCCTGGTGGGTGCTCATCTGGGCATCTTCTCAGGAAGCACTGATGCTGATGCTGATGCTCGCAGCTGCCTAGAAAAGGCAATAAAAAGGAGAAGGAGGAGAAAACAGAAACAAGGTGCCGGAAATTGGGTACCATTCCCCAAGTGGGATGCTGAGGGCATCTCCTGGGGATGCATTGGCGGCTGTCTTACTGGGGATGCTGGGTGAAGTCCTGGCCAGGAGCAGCAACTTGGAGGGCTTCCCACCCTGGGGCGACAATGGGAAGGATGCTGAGGCTGAGCTGGGCTGGCAGGGAAGGATCAGACCCTGCATGGCACCCATGGCACAGCGAGGGAAGGGGCATGGCAAAGCTTTGTGACATGGGAGTGGGCGCACGTTTCAGCCCAGCTCAGGGCAACGCCAGCTTTTTGCAACCCGGCTGCTGAAAAACCTGATATTTCGGGCTCAAAATGCCCACGTTTGGTCTCTGGCCAAAGAAGATGTGTTTGTGGGTGGGGGAAATTTGAGCAAATTCCTGCCATGAGCACAGCACGTGTGCGCGCGCGTGCGGGTGTGCGCAGAGGGGAAATACAGTTTTCCTTTTTAAAAAGGCACCACTTATTTTTATACAGAACTCAAGAAGGACTGAATGTGGAAACTTGGCCTGTCAGCAGCTGTCACAGGGGAGCGGGTCCCTGCCTGAGTTTGGGGGGAAACCACAGCTGGGTGTTAATGGGACTGTTAATGAATTAATGTTGGCTGCCGTGCGCTAGGGGGGAGCGCACAGCCCTTCCTGGTACACGCGCTGCAGCCCGGCTATGGCTCACGCATAGGATGGCTGCACTCTTCCAGAAAGCCCCAGCTCTGAAGCTGCTTGCTTGGCCAGGTGGGGCTCTCCTTGTGCACCTCAGCTCCTCCAGTGCTCTGGATTGTGGAACTGCCTGCAGCAGTGCTGCCTGTCTGCAGCCAGATGTGGGGTTAATTGTCTTGCTGTTTCTCCTAAAGTGCGGAGGAGTCCTTGCATCGATGTGGGAGCACAGCTTCAGATGAATGTGGTGGGCTCAGATATATTTGCAGCTTGGTAGGGATGGCTCTGGAGGAGCCAAGACCGAAATGCAAGGGGTGCAGTGAAGCTGAAGAGTTGCATCATAACCTGGTTGGACTAGAAATGGGGAAGAAACAGATGGGAAATGGGAAAGAAAGAGCAACTTCTTTTCTATGGAGATCTTCACTCTTCTCCA
>PPHD01025554.1:0-11732 GCA_002909625.1 Bambusicola thoracicus
CCGGTAATCTGCCCATTTTCGGAAGAAGTCGGTCAGCCCATTCTGCCGCCTTTGGAAGACCTGCAGTGGGGGAAACCAAGGGAAACTGTGAGAAGTGGGATGACCTGGTCAGACTTCAGGACACACAGCCAGGAGAATACTCTGCCCTGTCGTAGTGCCTTTCAGTGGAGAAAATGGCAACGTCCATCTGGTTAACGTTAACTGCAGCGGTGCCATTGGTTCAGATGCAGATGGATTAGCTGAAGACAAGTTAGAAGATGTGGGCAGCAATGTTATAATAGACCTAGGAGGAAAGATTCAGCCTTCAGACTTTATGCTGTGCCCAGTGTGTGGTTTCTCCGATTTTCTAGCAGATGATTCTGTGTTTGCTTGGCTCTTTTGTGATACCCAACGGGATGCTTTGAAGCAGAGTGAGATGGAGGGAAAATTCTTGGCTGAAAATATAGCGGTGCTGGAACTCAGCATTTAAGGAAAACCTTCTTCTTTTTTCTCTTCTTATTTGGCCTATACATCTATTGGGGTTTTATATAATACATGCAAGTGAGTATTTGAGACAAAAACAATCCAAGTGCCAGAGCACTGTTTCCCTCAGTGGCCAGTCCATCTAAGTAAAGACAAGTGGTGATGGTGCAATTCAATAGGAAAACAGGGATTTGCCTCTAAAATGCTCCAGTGCAGATTCAATCTGGGTGATGCCTGACACCCTCTTATTGCAGGCAGCGTGAATCATTCCCTATGAAAGCTAGTAGACATTAATTTCATTTCTAGAACAATAAATCAGCTTCAAATTTACTCGCAGATTTTTCTCTCCAAAAACACTGCAAACACGTCAAATAAATCAAAGGCCATTTCTCCAAGTGTAACTATTATTACTGGAGTGTGGGCCATTCCCTGTGGTGTGGGAAATGAGGCGAGCAATATTAAGCTGGCACGGAGCTTGGTTTTGCTGTCAGGATGGGATAGGGTTCCTCAGTGATGGGGACAATGTGCAGGGAGACTGCCACTGGCTAAGCTGGGCAGGGAGCTGCTTGGCTCAGGGGGTCGCTGTCCCCTTGGAGAGGGGCTCAGTGCTATGGGGCTGCTCCCGGAGCTTTGTTGGGGCCAGGGGGTGCCACAGCAACTCACAATCCAGCCACCGCCGTCTGTGCTCATGTCACAGAACACCTGCACCCGCTGGCTGAGGTCCCCGTTGATGGAGATGGTGTAGACACCGCTCAGCGTGTCTCCATTCATCAAGTGCTGGGCACAGTCCTGAGGGTTGGCAAAGACACGGCCACCTACAAAAGAAATAAAAACAAATGATCAAAATTTGGGCAGGCAAACAACTTTTCCACATGCCTCGGGCCCCGATGGTCACAGTCCAGCAAGGGTCTAGCTTTGTTTGTGTGTCCTGAGTTCTGCAAGGCAGTGGTGACTGTTCATCCGTCGACAGCATCATAGAATGCAATGAAGTAAATCTGTGCAACGCAGTAATGAATTTCCACACATCCTACATTGGAAAGATGCGTGGTAGCATTGTGGTGAGTGATGAGGAATGTCACGCCTTTGATCGTCTTTCCGCAGCATTTCTGAAACCCTGGGGTTTAAGCTGTCACTGGCATATTTGGACAGCTGTGAAAATGCCAAAACCTGTTCTCCTCTTAGGACTGCCAACTCTAAGTAGGTTTTATGACTTTGCTGTTTCCAGGGGAGTTCTCCTGATCCGTGTCCTTGTAAATGGCGTCAGACTTGCAGTGGGCTGATGGTTGACCAAATGGAGCAGGAATTGGGTCATGTGAGATGTTGGAGATGGGCAGGGTGAGGCCTGTGGCTGTGCTCCATGTGTCCTACAATGAAGACACCTCATTTAAAGGCCACAGTTGGAGATGGGCAGGGTGAGGCCTGTGGCTGTGCTCCATGTGTCCTACAATGAAGACATCTCATTTGAAGGCCACAGTTGGAGAGAGCCCCAACTATGAGATCTCGGCAGGATGGGATTCATTTTCTTTCTCATTTAGTGAAAGGGATAATTGCACTTTTTTCCCCCATTGCTCAAATGACTGAGTGCAAAGCAGGCAAGGTACACGTTGGCTTTCAAGAGTGGTTTGAAAGAAGACCTTGAGAGAGCGTGAAGGATGTGCCATGTTCATCTATCCCTACTGCACAGCCCCATAGGATTGGTAGGACAGGGAGTTCTCCCGTTGTTTCCCAAACCCTTCTGACCTGAAGACCCAGAATTGTCAAGTTGTCACTACTTCTTCCTCTCTCTGCAGAGCATAGCACAAGTTCTGGTGAGACAGTGTTTACATTTCATAGCATTCAACAATGTAAATTACTTCAAAGGCATCCACTCCAGGCTCCCCTGGGCTCTGTGCAGATTAGTTGTTTCTTAATTCATATTCATATCTTAAAGAACCAAACAGACCTTGAAAGACATTTCAAACCACTATAAATTATAAATACCGTATCTGTTTCTTCCTTTTGTCCCATCTGTATACAACTCCCCAAGAACCTTATGCAAACATGAAACAAAGAGACGGAGCTATTAATATGTCAGAGGGAATGGAAGAACCCTGGGATGTGTACTGAGAGCAGAAAGAAGCAGAACATTTTAAACTAAGACTAATTTTTTTCCTTCTTTTTCTTTCTCCTTTAGGTGGGGTAGGCTGGGAGAAATTGGTTTCCTGCTAATGCCTACCTTGTAGTGAGTTAAAGTTCTGTTGAGATGCTGCATCAGCTGGCAATGGTGTTTAATGCAGTCAAGGAGCCACGTTTTTGTTTAATTGAAGTGATGCTCTCATTGCCTGCTGTGAGTGGGTTTCCCTTGCATTCTCCTCTCTAAGACAGCTATGAGTTGCTTTGTTCCTGACTCCTGAGCAGCCTTGAAGATTACACATGTTTTTCCATCACCTGCTGGAATTGCACTGACGTAATGCAACCCCATAAGAGATGAGAAAAACTAGAGTACCTTGTCTATAAAAAAAAAAAAAAAAAAGCCTTTTCTTTTTCTGTTGGTGTAAATAGTCTCTGTTATCTCTTGAAAGCAAGTGAAGGGACCTTTGCATGTAACCAGGATAGAGAAGTGTATCCACAGCAAACCCAGAGAAAACTCTCTGCATTGAACTGGCTGTGCAGGTGGAGGGAATTTCTTTACAGGGACATGGGCATCACCTTTGCCTGGCCTACCAGGTGTGGGTCCTCACCTGTGGTGAAGGTGGTGGAGATGAAGCCGCTCCGCATGGCGTTTTGTGCAGCCTGCAGGCGCACGGTGTACTCGGTGGTCTCAGAAAGACCCTCCAGGCGGATCCACGTGTCCTCAGCATCCACAATTAGCTCCTGTACACGAATAGATGCCAAGAGCAACAGATGAGAAAAACGATGGGTAGCCTAAAGAGCAAGTGAAGAGGGAAGGGAAGCCACAAACTGCTGAAGCCCTTGGCTGAGGGTGCTGCATGGCTGCTTACAGCCCTGGGCTGAGTCAGCATGAGGTCCAGCTTTGGGATGGTGCAGGTGAGAGCTCACTGCTTTGGGCACCGAAGGTTTAAATGCAGTCTGTGTGCTCTATTTACTCACACTGCTAGGATCTGCACGCCTTCAGAGTGGGACATGACAGATTTCCTGAGCATTGCAAGGAGCAGGGCTGGCCAAGCCTGGTTATCAGCCAGCTTTGGCTCCATCAATCCCTGTCATGTTAATTTTTCTGGTCATCAGCCAATGCCACAGAGCATTATATTGAACACCTCTGCAAAGCTGTTATCCTCTGGCTGCTGCAAGCTAGTTGCACCAGGCGATGAGATGATTTGCAGTGACATACTTCTGATAGTGTTTGTAGCAGTTCCTCCAGACAGACAGATATGGACACACTTGTTAAATAATCAAATATATTGTACTGAGGGATTAATTAGCTGTCTGTACCTACCTTCCTCTTTGCAGGGAGGGCAAATCACCTTTCTAACATCTCCACTTGCTGTTTTCTCCTGCCTCAACTTGCTTGTGTTTCACGCGTTGTGAATTTTGTTCCTTCAGACTTCCCAGGTATACTCTCTTTGCCCAGACTTGCAGATTTGGCCCTAGGCAATCCTTTTCAGCTTTTCCCAATTGTTTATCTAAGTTTACTGGAGAGTATAATGCGCCCTTCTGGTCTCCCCGGCCTAATGAGTATCATTCTATTGGTTTTATGGGTTTCTTCTGCTCATTCCTCCATGGTTGAGTTATTCCTGGACTCAATGAGCCTCTTTTCCAACAAGGACTCACCTTGCGACTTCCATCAGTTGATCTGTAGTTCAGGATGTAGTTCTCGATGTCTCCCACGGGAGGCACCCAGGAGAGCAGTGCACTCCGTCGGGTGACCTCACTTGCAGTCAGGTTTGTTGGAGGATCCAAAACTGCAAGGTGGAGAGGCACAAGGGAAGGGCATGTCCTCACACACAACCACCCCACCTTCTCTAAGCTGCTCCCTGACTAGCTGGACTAGGATCCAACCCTACAACCCCATGCTGGAGCCCAAAGTCCATCCTCATCCCCAGTTTCCAGCTCTGATTGCCTGTCCCCAGCCTTGAACAGAGCTATGCAACCCCTCTAAGTGCCCTCCAATGCATGCTCTCTGGAAGGCACGTGGTATGGGGTCTATCACACTCCTTGGAATCACAGAATTGTTGGGTTGGAAGGCACCACTGGAGATCACCTAGTCCAACCCCGTGCTAAAGCAGGTTCCCTACAGTAGGTCACCCAGGAAAGTGTCCAGGCAGGTCTGAGTATCTCCAGAGAAGGAGACTTCACAACCCACTTTGGTGGCCTGTTCCAGAGCCAGACTATGGCTCTGGGAAAGAAGACATGGTCAAGGATCTTCTCAGGAAATTGAATCCAATGGAAATCAAAGAAAGATGTCAGTGGGTGTTGGAAGAGTGAAAATGATAGTTAATGTGTGCAGTAGTGGTAATCCTGTCCTCACGTTGTGCTTAGCACTGGTATTTGGGTGTCCTTTCAGCATGTGGCCACATCTACATGGAGATGTTTGGAACAAGAGCTTAGCATCAGCCATTCTGTCTTTTCCTGGGGTAGATGGCTGGCAAGGAGCATGTAGGAGAGGAACTGTACGTACGGGTTGTGAAGTTGGTGCTGATAATCTGGCTGGTGAGGGGCCCGTTGGTGGCATACATGGCGACCGTGTAGGTGGTGCTGGGCTGAAGGTTGGTCAGCTGGTACTCCTGGTTGATTCCATCCACCAGAATTGTTTCTCCTGCAACTGTAAGCCGAAAGATGAGTTAGGGTAGATGCTATGAGGCTGGGTAGCGGTACATGGCATTGGGCCCGGCTGTGGAATGAGTCGGTGCCTGAGTATGGGGTACAGCTTCACCACCCACCAGCTACTCTCCTCCCAAGGCACAGGCTCCTTTACTGCTCCCTCCATGAAAGAAAACCAGAAAGAACCCAGGTTGGGGTGGGGGAGAGGTGGAGGCGAGCTGAGATGGAGCCCTAGCAAATCTTGCAGCAGAGGGGCGAGGGATTTCAGCACACCTGTGTGGCGGGTGAGGACGAGGACGTAGCTCTCCACATCCATCAGCGGCGGGTTCCACTGCAGCAGTGCCTCGGTGGGGGTGATGTTGGTGGCAGTGACACCCAGCGGGGCATCCATGGCTGCACAGGAGACAGATTTGCAGGGTCAGGTGCATTAAGGGACTCTGGACTAGGAGCTGGAAGGGCATCCTGTGGCCCTTCCTCTCTTCCCAGGCACACATTTACCTACAGAGGAGATATTGCTGCCCTAGCTGGAGAGCAGCATGTTGTAGCTTGTACTGCTCCACTATCTGGGGTTTGCCTTCCACTGTTTGCCTGATACACAGTCTGGGGAGTTAAGGCTTTTTAGGTTTTGAGAAATCTGGGGATAGCAGAGGGTTTTATTCTTGCAACAGATGCTGTTTTTTTCAGGGCTTTGACACACATTTCCCTGGGGATTATTTTTGGAAGCCTGTACTTCCTATAGGAAAGGTTGTTATCGCTGCCCAGCGATCACATCTTTGCCCTCCCCATGACTGGTACACAGATTTGTCACTCTCTCCATGACAAGCCGTGCCTATACAGGAAAAGCTTTGCTTAGACATACTTTGAAAGTCCCCAGTGGGTCCTTGTGAATCTCACTCATCATCTCAAGCTCACCTCAGGATGCCATTGGCTGTCTGATTGCCAGAAACAGTATGGGCTGCCAGCCCTTCCCCAGGACAGGACATGGCCCAGTTGATCACTGCCTGCCACTGGGAGCCCTTTCCCACCTGTGTATGTGGTGATGGAGGCGACCTCACTCTCCTCCCGGCCCCGCACGCTCTTCACTCCAATCTCATACTTGGTGGCAGGCTGCAGAAGGCGCATGATGTACTCGGTGGCATCATTGCCAATGGCCGTGCTGTCTGTCCTCCCTGCAGGGACAGAGCCAAGAGCTTTGGTGACATGTCTGGCCATGACCCTAGGTGCAGAGTTTGCCCAGGAGGGGATGGCAATGCCACAACCCAGGACTGACGCTGGGAACAAATGTGTTCTATGCCCACGTGTTGACACTCATGTGCCCATCATTCTACTGACTCAGCCTTTCCAGCATCATAGGCAAAAGCTGGGCTCAAGGATTGGAGAGGAGGGTGCAGGAGGAGAGCAGGGCTTGCTGTGCTGGTTGTGGTCTGGGTCACACAGTGGTGTGGGACTGACCTTTGCCTCTGCTCCCCAACCCCAGCAGCTTGCACCACATTTTCCAAAAGAGAAAAATAAGAGCGAAATGGATTGAAGCTGTTGGACACTGTTGAAGTCCTCTGCTTAACTTAGGACCAGCCCCACGTGCACCCTAGGGTACAGCATAGCAGGGAGGGACTCTGCACAGTGTCTAACCCCTTACCTTCAGCAGCACGGTAGGATATTCTGTAGTGATCAAAGGGAGCAACAGGAGGACTCCAGTAGATGACCATGGAGTCCTGGGTGATGTTGCCCACTCTGAGGTCCTTTGGTGCATCCATCCCTGGTGAGATGGAGCAGAAAGCACAGCTGTGGGAGGCAGGTCCACACCCCCTCCCTCCACCCACCTTCTTGGCAGGGTCTCACAGCCAGTGGGTACCTGTTGTGATGGAGCCCGTGACAGGCTCAGAGCTGACTGCACCATGGACAGCCACCAGGGACACCAGGTACTCGGTGGATGGCCGCAGACCTGTCAGGCTAGCATGCCTGCGGGTGCCATCAAGTGCCAGCTGCTGTGCCGCCTCCTCATCCCGAGGGCGGTAGGTGAGGACCAGGCGGTCTGCAGGTGGAGATGGATCGCTCCACGTGATGTTCACACTCGAGGATGTCAGCTGGGAGAAGTGCAGCTGCGTGATGGGCCGGACCCCTGAAAGCCATAGAGGGGAGATGCAGCCCCTGGCAGTCTGCAGCTCCCAACCTCTTGCTCGTACCCCACATTATGCGCTGGTGCCCATAGGGGATATAAGAGATAGCAAAGCCTCACATGTGGGTACTCCAGTGGTCTGAATCTGTGCTGGGATCAAGAGGCAGAGAGCGGTAAGGTGCTGGAACAGGCTGCCCAGAGAGATTGTGGATGCCCCGTCTCTGGAGGTGTTCAAGGCCAGGTTGGATGGGGCCCTGGGCAGCCTGGTCTAGTATTAAACGTGGAGGTTGGCAGCCCTGCCTATGGCAGGGGGGTTAGAGATTCATGATCATTGAGGCCCCTTCCAAATGGTGTTCTCCTCAGTTCTGACTGTAAACATGTTCAGTCTCAGCCCCATACGATGGGTGGAGGGGACAATCTGATACAATTGGGATGAGCTGTCTGTGCTTCTCAATCATGATTTTTTTCATCCCAGAGGTATTTCTGAGGCCCCTCAAGGCCTGGATTCTCCTTTCTGCCAACTCAGACCACGGAGAACAGCGTGTACTGGCTTCCCTACCTCCTTCTTACAGAAATCTCCAGCCAAGCAAACATGTTCAGTGCCACCATCCAAAGGGGCAGGACCCCCTCACTGGTAAGGCCATCACCTTTCTCAGGTCCATGGACCTGCTCTGATGTGAATAGATTGCCCCTGAGCTCTCATCTCCATCCCCATCTCATGAGTTTTGGTGCAGGGGAATTGGAATGGGATAGTGCCCTGTGCTTGGCCCCATCTCCACTTGGTTTTCTTTACCTGTGAAAGCATCCACCGTGGCTTCCAGGCTCTGTTGACGTCCCCTCTCAGCAATGATGGAGATGGTATACTCTGTCCCTGGCTCCAGCTCAGAGAGGGTGAGCTGCGACTCGTTACGGGACACTGTCACCTCAGAGGCCATCCCCGAGGCAGGGGTGAAGGTGACACGGTAGTGGTCAATGGGACCCATGGCTTTGGTCCAGGACAGTGAGATGGATGTCTCTGTGGAAGCTGTCACCAGGAGGTCCCGGGGGCTATCAAGCTCTGTGGGTTGGATATTACAGATATTTTATTCCCATGGTTGTCCCATGGAGGTTGTAGGAGTTGGAGGGCCATAAGATCTGGCTGTGTTTGGAGGCCAAAAGCAATGGGGCTAGACTTACCAGTCCTGGCATTCATGGTTGCTGGCACGCTCTGCTGGCTGTCCATCACAGCTGAAATCCCAATGCCATATTCTGTCCCTGGCACCAGATCTGCAAGATTGAGTAAAGGACATAGAGGTGCATGAGAGCAGCATCCAACTTGATGGTCTTGGAGAGTGCCCCCCACCACGGCTGGAGGTAAGGGGACACTCCTGAGTGCCTCTAGAATCACCAACTCTCCCACAGCTCAGCTACTCCTCTGGGTGCCATAGAAAGCCTTTTGAAAGAGCCCCTGAATGCCTTTGGACAGGGAAATGGGATTAGTCTAGCTCAGCAATAACCAATTTTTAAAAGCCGTTACTGAGGTCTGCTGTAATTGCTGGCATCGAGACAGAAATTGTGTGTGAGCGAGAGGGAGCAAAATGAGATGGGAATGACAAAGTAGCTGTGTTTGTTTCCGAAATGATTCAGCTTCAAATATTGTCACTGTGTTGGTGTCTCGAAAAGAAATAAAATATGCATAAATTAATGAAATGGACATTAATTAGTAAACACACAGCCTAGCTGGGAGCCGACTCAAGCATGTTCCTTGAGGAGGACGTGTCCTATGGTTCCTCTCACCTGGGGAATGGGAAAGGAGCTAATCAAGCTCATTTTGTCTGTGCCTATTGCTGGTGGCTGCTCTATCTCCATGGAATATCTCCTGGGTCTGTCACTCCTGCTTGGCCTTTGACAGCTTCATTTCTCTCCTCCTCATGCTCTGTTGATCTTTCCCACTGGGTCAGAGAAAGCCATAAGCCCTGCAGCCCAGCCTGTTCTCTCCCATCTCTTGGATAGGGAAAAATCACCAATATTTCTGACAGCTCTGCAAATTCTCATCTTTGAAAAGAGACCTATGGAGCAGGGCAAGACTTGCTGTATTTTTAAGCTTAAATATTCAATAAGCTCTGCTCAGCACCTTTTCTCAATACTGTTCTTAGGGGCAGATGAAGGCTTTTATGCCATGGACTCCACCAGGTCCTCAGCAGTTGCAAATTTGCCCCAGCAGGCTGCATCATGGGTGATGAAGCCCTGGAGGAGAAGGCTACAGTGTATGTGATGAAGATACAGAGAGGCTGTTTGCAGCTTCTTGCCATCAGTAAAGGCTGCCCTCTCGTCTGTCCCCTCCATATCATCCCGAAAGGCAGCAAATGTTCTAGAGGACAGTGGACCAGCACCAGAACCCCTATCTCCTGCTGTCCTCATCTATCTCTGTCCCACTTCTCCACTCATGAGTGCAGCAGAAACTATCCCTACTACATTCTTTCTTACACGCCACATTTTTCAAGCTAAATGTTTTCCTGCCCTCCAGCCTTTCTCATGACTCAGTGCTGCTGTGCCTGTAACTTTACATTAGGCTTTCCCACTGAACATGTTTGTTCCTATAGGCCCATATGGTAGAGTTCTCTGAGCCTGGCACAACACGGGAGAACCCGGTGCCATGCCATACTGAAGATCTAGATAAGTCTCAGGCTCAACAAAAGAAATTTTTTTGTGGTTTTGGATGACTCTCCGTGGTGCTAATGAAAAGTGTGTTTGGGAACATTCCTGGTGAGGCTGGCAGTGAGATGTGGTGGTACTTGCAGAGCACAGTGGCACACGTGCCAGCCTGGATCACTCAGTGCTGGAGGGACTTGCTTGGAATTGCCATCCCTGGTTTTGGGTTTACTTTGTGCTGATGAGGAAAAAGGCAAAGAACTTGGGTAGGACAGCCTATGGAGCATCAGTGTCCCAACAGGGGAGAAAAAAGTAAAAAGAGAAGTAGTGTTTTTCTCTAGATCAGCCTGAAGTGTCTTCCTCTCCCTAGTACTCACTCCACCCCACTTCTAGCTCCGCCTTGGACCCTTGGGACAGCCCCACCAAAGGATATCACTTGCCTCCCAGCTGAGCATCACCCAGACTTACAAAAGGAGCAGCAGGGCAAGCTGGTTTGGACTTGCAAGGAGAATTGGGATGAGTGAGGGTGAAGATGAAGATGATGAAGATGAGAACAAAGGTAGTGCAGGCATACCTGCAAGAGTGGCCCGGGTGGTGGGGCCGGTGTCCCGTGGCACCAGAACCTCGTGGTAGTGCTCTCCAGCCAGGGTGCTGTAGACCACCCTGTAGCTGTGTGCCTCTGCCTCGCTGTTGTCCCAGGTGAGCTCAAGGCTGGCAGGGGTCCGTGAGCCCACCCGTAGGTTCTTGGGGGCATCAATCTCTGTGCAACACAAGGAAGAAAGGCATGGTCTCTCCATGGTTGAACTAGATCTCAGAGGTCCTTTCCAGCCTTAATGAACCTATGATTCTATGATCTCTCCAATGGGCTCTGGGAGCTGTGGCATGGCTGAGAAGTGGGGAGAGGACACAGGTGGCACATCCCCATGGCTCGTACATCTGCTCTCGCTCTCTGCTCAGCACAGACCTGGAGGTGCCACTCATGAACTCATCAAGACCAGTGCTCTAAAGTCATCAAGCACTGGCCTGAACTTCTCCTAGAAGACCTCAAGCATCTCTACAGATTCATTCATGTTCAGACACTATCCAGACTGATCAAATGTTTTATTAGTGCTGCAGTGGCTGCACGCCAAACCTGCTTGGATATGTACCATAGCTGCCTGCAAGGAATAGGTTAGTGCAGGGTAGGCTCTGGCTGCACAGGAGGTAGGCATTAATTCCTGCTATGGGTCTGGGCTTAGGAGGGATTTTTATGTTGTCTTTTAGAAACAGAGCAAAGAAGGCCAACTCAGCAAATCAATTGCAATGAACATCTCATCTTATATATATATATATCTGCATAGATATATATACACAATTCACACTCTGTGGTTATTGTAATGGGAGCCTAGTATCCACCAGTGATGTACATGACAAGTAATTTATATGCCATAAAACAGCACTGATATACGTTCTCTACCTACTCCTTTATGGCACGGTAAATTAAACCCGTTAGCTATCTGCAGGCTTAACATTAATTAAAATTTTACTGACCTGTTAGGCTATTCATATAAGATATAAAATAAGATATCCATGTTTTTAACTGGACTGCTTCCAGCTGCCTGATTGCTTATTTTTCAGGCACTGTGCCTGCCTCAGCTCTCAGTGCTGAGCAAGTATGGGAGCACTGTCTTAAACACAGACCTCCCTGATGCACACCAGTCTGTGGGTGGCATTAAGGGTGAAAATTGCTGTTTAATCTGGGGGAGAGGAGAGGAGAGGAGAG
>PPHD01025555.1:0-11732 GCA_002909625.1 Bambusicola thoracicus
GATTGTAAAGAAAAAAATTTAAATCACATTTTGAGCTTTTTATCTCATATGAGAGATCTTTGTGATTGTCTGTACAACTTCCATCTTCTGCTTCTCTGACATATTTGTTAACTGCTGCAATTGGTGAAGCATCCTTCCCAGTGTTGCCAGGCTCTCACCTAAGAAGTTATTCTTGCAACCTTTGAACAAGCCAAGCAACATCTTTGGGCCACAGCTGGGCAACTGACTTAAGGATGTACTTAAGGTCGTGATACACAGAAGTCTATTGTTAGTCAGCAAAACACATCCCTGCTAAGATGTTTGGTTAAGAAGGGCTAAAATCACACAGATTTACTCCATCGGCTGCTGCCCGTGATTTGCACTAACAATAAAAGGAGCAATGATGCCATATTCTACTTTATGGTTACTCTACCAGGTAGCTTATTAATGTACCTAACATAAATTATCATCCATAACAGCATTGCAGAGGAAGAACTAAAAAAAAATGCCATGTTTCATTTGTTTCATGGCTTCCTCAAATAATGCCAGTGGAACCTGAAAATGCTTTTTGCTCCTTAGTTCTCCAAAGGACCATGTTTGTAATACAAACAGAGCTGTTAATCAGCCCAAAATACACTCCTGAATCTCCTCATGCTAACAGCATTTTTGGAAAACTTTTATTATTCACACACGAATAGCTGAATCCAGTGGGCAAACAACTGTAATGGGTTAGCTGAACCATTTCAGAAAAGCATGTTTGTGTGTGATAATCAGCCCTTGGAGAATCTATTATGGAACATTATTGAAAGAAGTAAAAATTAATCCAGTTGTCTTTCTGGAAGTGGAATCGGGCCAATATTAACTACTCCTGCTGTAGGCTAACAATAGCTCAAACCGTGACTTCTAACAAGTGGCAGGTAATCCAAGCGTATGTGTGCAGTTAACGTCCACTTCTGAGCTCTCAACAAGGCTGCTGCCTGTTCCTTCCCTGTAATTGGTAGACTGGTTGTGAACACCTGGGCCACTGAACAAGTGTGACACATCCAGGGTCCTCCAGTTACTGAAGAAACTGAGGTCAGGACCATCAGCTGGGAGGCCACTCATGTGTTGTACTTGAGCACACAAACCATTTAGATTGAGGAAAAAAGCCTGTCTTGGCAGGCCAGAAAAGGTGGGGGTGCTGGGATGAAACGATCTCGGGGGAACAAAAAGAAGTAGGCCTGAAAATAAGGTTAAGTTCTTGGCTGGAGAAAGGATCCTAGAAGCAGGAAAAGATCCTGGAGATCAGGGATCTATGAGGAGATGGAGGCTGGTGATGCCCCATGGAATTTGTCTGGCAACAACTGGGAGGTGTGAACGTGAGCAGCCACAAAGCAGGGTTGGCCCCAACTTTCTGCTCCAGCATCTCAGGCCAGCAGCCACCTCCCTGAAGGGATGGGAGGTGGCCCAAGGTGGACAGCAAGGAAGTGTGCTCGCAAAAATTCAGTGGCTAGAAAAGCTGCCTCTTATCTGTTCTTAGACAAACCCCAGTATTCTCTGTCGGTGGTCTTTTACTCTCTCTCTCAATACTCTTCTTCTCCTTTGGGGTTCTAAGTTAGAAACTGCTGATTATATAGTGACTTCTATCTAAGGGGCTAGGTTTTTATTCAGTGCCTTTGAGATGTTAAATTGCGCAAGAGGGCAAAAACACGGTAATATTAATTTCTAAAGTACAAAAGAGCTGTAGCAATTATGAATTATCAGTTCCATTTAAATAATTACAAATAAGTTACTTAATTCATTTATTCCGTTAATAATTCATTCAAAACAACAGTCAAATTAGCTGTGTGAAATGACAGAGAGCTGACTTAATTATTCTGAAAAAGTTTATTAAGCATCTGTAGCTGGAGTAGATAAGCAAGGTTATGCTTTTCACAAAAGACATGAATAATCTAGTGCATGTTTACAGTGAAAGTATACTGGATTCTGATTTGTTCTGAAATTAAGGATGCTACAGCTGTTGGGAAGACAAAATATACATTTTGTGTGTAAATTTTAAGCAAAAATTGCTAGGTAGTATTTTGCTTTAGTATGAACTAGATTTTGAACTCAGGTGTATTAAGGCTTGCAGCAGAATGAGTGCAGGCACACTTTTCTCAGGCCCTCTTCCTGAAAAAAGGAGACAAAAGCAGTAGCTAGAATGCTTCTCTACTATCTTCTCCTCCTCTTGTTGCCTGTGACAAATGGCAAAAATTGGAAGAAAAACGTGGTGTCTCATGTATCAAGAACTGCATCTAACGGCAGTTTGGGGACAACTTGGGATTGTGGGAACATTGGTGGAGCAATGCTCTGATTGCTCAAGGAGTAAACTCAATGAGACACAATCCATCCAGTTCTTTATTCGGAAGTCTCATCCCAATTATATGTGGAGGACTGTTTCTATCACAGCTTGGTCTTGTTGAACTTCATCCCACTGGCTTCAGCCCATCAATCCAACTTGTTCAGATCCCTCTGTAAGGTCTTCCTCCCTCTAGGCAGATACACACTTCCCCCAGATTGGTGTCACCTGCAAACTGAATGAGAGTACACTCAATGCCTTCATCCAAATCATCAAGAAAGACATTAAACAGACCCAGACGCCAGCACCGACCCCTGGGGAGCACCACTGATGACCGGTCGCCAGCTGGATTTAACTCCATCTGCCACCACTCTCCGGGCCCAGCCCTCCAGCCAGCTCTTTGCCCAGCAAAGAATGCACCTGTCCAAGCCATGGGCTGCCAGCTTCTCTGGGACAATACTAGGGGAGACAGTATCAAAGATTTTGCTGAAGTCTAGGCAGACTATGTCAACAGCCTTTCCCATATCCACCAAGCAATCACCTGGTCATCCGTTGGCACAGGTCTAAAGCAAGCGTTTCCTGAAACTCAGGGTGCTCTTGGATGCTCCTGGGAGCAAATACAGTCTACTGGGCTTTTCTTTTTCTCTCAGGTAAGAGGAATAATTATTTCCTCAAACTGCATCCTTAAAAACTGTAGTTTCTATTTATTCGTGTCTTCTATGTTATTCTTCCATAAGAACAATGTATGTAGGTATTGAAATTCTCTACACTTTAAAGTACATCATGATGATCTCATTTATTACTACTTTCCAAAAATCTTGTTATAGCACAGCCACCTCTCCGAACTGATCACTGAGACAGGATCTGTATATTTGCAATTTCTAGTAATGACAGTTGCATCTTATCTTTTCAGAACGGCACAGAGCAAGAAGCATGCTATCATTGGTCAGTCATTTTTTCTTAAACTTTTATCTAAATTAGTCTCTTGAAGTTATGAAACAGTGCATCTGGTCCTTTTGAGATAAGATACTTTGTCTGACACTTAATAGAATTGCATCTTTTCACTCTAGCAAGCATTACATTGTGTTTCTACTGATAGAATACCGTTCTTCTATGAACTACAGTTATGTCCCTAATGTGCATTTTAGACTATTGCCAATCCCTACTGTCATCTTCTAATAATTTGCTTAATTTTCTTACTGTCCCAGAGGTATCTTATTGCTATTAGTAAATTGAGCACAGTCTCAAGTGCCGAACAACTTAAAACAGCTTCTGCAACTTCATTATCCAGCAAAGTTCAAGCAAGCTGAGACAGGTAAGTGCTGGACTGAAAGTGCGTGTAGCAGACTACCTATATACTCCATCTAAATTCACATTTCATGTTACCCCTCATATTTGGCAGAGAATATCTGCTTCTACTAAGTTTGTATACATTATTAGCTCTGTGATCCAACCCTGAAAATACTCACGCTGCTAGTATGATTGACTTCAATGGGATTATTTCCAAAACTAGCCCATATTATAAAGATTAAAATGTAACCTAGATCTTTAAGCATACGTGGATGAGTCAAGATGTGAAGAAAACATGTGCGAGTAGCTGTACTGACAATTAAATACTATACATTAATACTGACAATTAAATTAAGTAATTTTTTATACTTCTAGTTCTCATAGTATAGACAGCAAACCAGATTGTCAAAACTCTGCTGGGATGTTATTACAGCTTGTCCTACAGAGGATGCCTGAAAGTATATTTATTATTTTTGCTCAGAGCTTTTGGCCTGAGTCCTTTTTTTTAACCAAATCTGTAACAGTTTAATGAGTGCTATTTCTCCAAAATATCAGCTTTTCTTTTCTCCTTTCTTCCTTTCTTTTTCTTTGGAGAGTGGGTGGCAGGAGATTGCTGTTCTTGGAAATGCACAGAACACACAACGTGCCTTTGTCATGGTGCAGAGTTTGTATATTTGCAAGTCTGGCATTTTATTTTGTTCTTTAAGTGACACAGGCCATTTTTTTTCTGTTACATTCAGTAGATGAGGAAAGTCAGCGTTTCCCCGTTACGCTTACTCGGCTTGAAATTTTTTGTCTCACCATTCAGTACTTACAAACAAATCTCAGTGAAGCAAATGGGCTGTTGTGTCTCTCGCTAGCATTGCTGTACAATGCAAACAAACAGAAGACTGGTTAAAGCTGGATAGAAATATGGATATGTGACTACTATACTTGTGTTTTGTGCTTTTTGTTGCAGCCTGGCACTGCTTTTGGTTCCTCCTTAGTTCTGTGGATTTCTATTTTTGCGATCAAGTGAGTGAGAATAGCCTAGGGCTGTGTATTCTCCTTGCACTTAAAGCCAAGACTTCCTGTGACACATCAGCTTTGCTCGTTTCTCAAGATGCGGAGCCAATCCCCAAGTGCATCATGCGAGGAAGGCATTCCCTGTTAGCATAGCTCTCCTAATGCCATACTCCATTCTCACATATCTGCATAATACATTTAGTGAAAGACAGGACAAAGTCTATCTTGCTTTTATTTGATTTCTGTTGACTCAAAGAATGTGCTCATCATTCTCTCAGACCTTTGAAATTAGGTATCTCTTTTCATCATTTTTTTTCATTTACTGTGAAAGTTCTATAGAAGAGATTCACCTGCCATTGGAGTAATCAATAATAAATTGGTTAAATCGATAAATAATAAGCCTACAGAAGAAAATAATGGAACATCCCATCTGAACAGTCGTTTCTTTCCAAGGCAGCACAGGATATTCACATAAGAGAATCACCATAGTCCAAAGAAAAATCAGAAGAAAATTAGAATGACTCTTTCTCATAATTGTTTGCTTGCTTTTTAATACTTGCCATGTAATCACTACATTTTAAAATAACCAAGAATTATAGAAAATAAAAGCCACTGGTGAGGATGGTGAGAAGGGTGTCCAAGCAAGTCTGTGTAAGAGCTGTATGCAGTAAACAGTAGAAGAAGATGTCCAAAACTGGGTTTGCTTAGAGTTCATAGACCTCCAACCAAATACATTTACAAGTGTTAATCCTGTGGTTTCATTTGTCTTGTGTTAATTAAGAAACCCTGAAACAGCAAGATGTGCTGAGATGGTAAAGTGCATTACTGCAGGTACTGCACTAGAAGGCTGTGTGATTTCTGCACTGGCTTGGTGGGTAGAGCCTTAAATAAGTAAATTAAGGTGGATGGAAGAAAGGCTGTAAATTCTATATAATATATGTTGGGCTGAAAGAGAACTTGATCATTAAAACCCAGCTGAATCTCTGAGGAGGAGGTAATGCACCAGAGCCTGTTCTGTCATCTCCCACAAGAACGTGCTGGCAACTAATCTTGGTCAGTAATGTTAATGAATGGAGGCAGATTCCTCTCAGAGGAATTTAGCTATTAGCATACCCCATCAGATCAGTCTTGTTCAACTAAACAATTAAAATAACAGCATTAAAATAATCATGACAGTATATTCCCAAGATGTCAGTGGTTCCATCCACGCATACATACTTTGATATTGCACAGATAGTTCCCTTCTAGATAAATATCTTCATTCAGAATTGCCTCAGCTCCTAAAAGTTCCCTGGTGCAGCAGCCCAATCATCTCCCACTTTAACAGTGGAGCCCTTTCAAGGAAAACTGGATTTAATACTGTTCTGTGAAAAAGATATACGGTACATCAGGCTGAAAGACAAAGCTATAAATCTCCATGAGTATGGCAAAGAAGGACAATCATTTCAGTCATTCTCTGAAAGGAATAATGAGTCTGCAGTTCAGTATAAAATCTCATCTTTCTATATACACAAGTCACTGAGCAGAACAAAACAGATTCTGACAAAGCATTCCTTCCATATGAGTGTGCAGAATTAACAGCACCTCTAAACCTTTTCAGATTTTGACACTGTCTTCATAAGCATTAAAGCCTGGTTTGGAAGTCATCTTGCATTCACCTTTATTAACTTTGCCAAGTAAACAGCAGTCTCCAAAGCAGTGCGATCATCAATGTTTGCATGGAAGTGCTCAGTGGCAAACTTATTTGCTGCTTGATGAAGATATATGGGGAGGCAGCACGAGCCAACAGAAACGTGAGATATATCTTCAGAAAATTTCAGGAGGAGGATTCCTCTGTCAGGTAATCAAAGTTCTGTAATCAATACAATGACTAATAAGCATTTCCTTTGAAGTTAATGGCATGGTATATTTCTATGATTGGGTAGCAGATCATTTTGTATGTAGCTCTGCTGCGTGGGTACAGAAAATACGCACCAGGTATATGCACCATGTACATACGTAACAGTTTCATGATGTACGTTCTGCTTATTAACATACAGTATATTGAAAATATCTTTTATCATGTTTATGACTGATATTTTAATACCTTCAATTCTATATGTGCCATAACAAAGAACTCAGTTTAAAAAAGAAATTATATGAGAAAAATATTATCTTCCTATTTATAAAAGATTGTTAATGCTGTATTTGAATAACATATTTTCAAGTGTGTTTCCAGGTGTTTCTTTCCTTTTCCTATGAAGTTAGTGATTAGTACTCAATACTGCAGTTGGAAATGGCATTAAATCTTAAGTTCTCAGAGGAATATGATATACCAGTTTAATGCCAAGTTTTTTTCATTGGAGAATATAGTAGGGCCACATCTTTACAGAAGTGATTGCTTCCCTGTCAGAGAAGCCAGAAACCTACTGCTTGGAAGAATAGGAACAAAGAGCAGGCATGGATTTCTGAAACACATTTTTGTATAGGCCAGCCATTATCCTGGGGCTGCCTATGTACATCTAAGATGGTTGGATTTCTAGCTTACCTAAAGGCCCTATACACTTCATTTAATCAAGATTTTTTTAAAAAAGAGCCTTTGGCCCTCTGCCTTTTATCAGGTAGTCTGGGAAGGCTGAACAGTTACAGCAGTAATTCATATGCAATGTCACTGTCCCAGTTTCTGTCCACAGCATGCCTGCCACCAATCTGTATTCAGTTTGTAAAATGAAAACCCACTGTGTGTGTCAGTAGTGTTATAAATAATGCATCCAATTAGTCAGCTGTGTGCTGCTGCATTTCCCTGAAGCTCATGAATCTGAAAGCCCCAAAGAAACTGTACTTTGATAGAAAAGGTTTACACACAAATAGTGCCTTTATTCTGAGGTCGGTCCTTTGTGCTCTCCTCTATGTGCTGTGCAGCAGAAGATGTGGGGAGGCTGCCCCTTGCAGCATTACTAAGGGTAAGAACAAATGCTCAGAGCTCACGCTGTGATTTCCAGCTGTGTGAGGAGGATGCAAGATAAGGGCTGCGGGAGCACGATACAGGCTCTGATGCATTGGAAAGAGGCAGCGGCAATGTACGCGCATGTGTGTGGTAAGGGAGATTCCAGGGCTTTCCAGAAGCTAGCAGGATCCTTCAGATCACCTTTTAATTTTGCTAGGCAGTGAGTTCCAGCAAGGTAGTGAGTTTGATTTCATATGAATGACGTGGGTACTGAATGCGATGCATCTTGTCAGCGGTGAAATGATGGCCAGCACCATGTGCTCCTTTCCTTCCTAACCAGCGCTTTTCTTTAATATAATGAACATAAACTGCATTTGAAAAGAGAAATGGAACCAAGTTAGGAAATCTAATTAATGTGAATTCTACAGTAAAGAAATAAATCAAGCTTGATTTTGGAGAAATGGTTTCTTGCAGTTTCTAGTTTGCTTTTCCCCTGAAGAGACACTTGTGCTTGCTTTGAAGGGGTTATGAAACTGTAAACTGAGAAGTCATTTGAAAATGATAAATTAGGCTGTGATTATGCCAAGTGATATTAATTATGATGATAGAGTTTACAGCAGGAAATTTTTAACCGATTCACTTCTGCCTTCTGGCATGCTCTGACAGGCAGTGGTGTGTTGCTGTGCTTGGTTTGCTAGTGAAAGCAGCACTGGAGGTAATAACGCCCAAACTTCCACTCTCAGTGCTGTGTTGGGTTCCATGGGAACGTCATCACACAGTCGCCCATGGTTTAAACAAATCTGATTTGTATTGTTTGAAAAAGTGCATTTATTTTTGATGAATTCCAATGAGCAGATGGCTGAAAAACAAGAATTATGATGGTGCTGTTTTCTAACGCGCCAAGGACACAAGGGATTTCTTGTTTTCTACTTTGAAGATACGTGGCCACCTCTTCCCCACAAAGCTCTTTTCACACTGTGCCTTGAGATAGCAAGTCCCTTCATTGGCATTTCTAGCTTCCTCTGCCTCTCTGCAGCAATATCTTTCAGCAGAAATGAAATGCTGAACCACATTATCAGCTCTGGAATTATCTGTCTTATTGTGGCAGCCTTTTACCACTAGGAAATAAAAGCAAAAATAACAGATGAAGTTGTAACTTCTCTGGCACTTCTAATCTGTGAGAACCGCAGACTGAAATCTATCAAATGTATTTTCTAGAGGTGGGAATTAAAGACCAGTGAACTGATAGAGGCTGCCAATTCAGTTGTACTCTAGCAGAGTACAGCTGGTCCATTTTGATGTCCCTTCCTGTCGTTTGGTGAGAGCACGGCATGGCTTTGTGCTGACGTTCAATGCAAATGCACTGTGCCCTGTGCATCGACTGCATGACCTCTCCTCAGTCACGTGTTCAGGCTTATTTTCAGCACAGTGGCTTGAATGACAGTTTTCCATTTTCGGTGATGGGATCTGGTTCCCAGCTTAGGTTGAGATTGTATTTTGATGTCAAATGGATGGGATTCTTTTCTAGTTTAGTAGAAACTCTGCCTGCCAATTATGTTCGAGTTGCTTAAAACCAAGATGAAAGAGAATTAAGCTTTAACCTTGAGTGGTAACAGTGTTTACGGAGGGTTGAAAGCAGTGAAAAAAAAAACCAACCCAGAAAACTTAACAATTTGAAGAGCTGAGTACCATGGCAAAGAATATATGAAACCATGTAAGGAGTGCTGGCCGGGCCACAGGGCCCAGTGCTTGTCACTGATGTGAATGACCAAGGAGGAGAAAACACTGGGACTGATGAGGAGCAAAAAAATGGAACTGGGAAGAGCTACTGGTCTGGCCCATGGTAGGGGCACGGATGAGACTGTACAAATTTAGAAAGCTAGTTCTGTAACAAAAAAATAAGGAATGCATACTACTGAAACTTTCTACAGAAAGGTGGGTCATTTAATGCCTTCAGGGGATTATATTGTCTCACAAATCTCAGTAATATTTTCTTATTTATTGTAATAGTCTGGAAAACCATGAGCCTAGGAGGAAAGACTCTTCACGTGCAAAGGTTTTAAAACTTCCCTTGTCAGTACCACAGTGATACAGGTCACCCCCAGTTTGCTCTTACAGTGAAAGAGCACTAAACTTGAATAAATTCACTTCTCTGAATTAACTCTTGACTTACATCTCTTATGTGATTTTCTTATTGTTCATTAACTATTTTTAATGTAAATTTGGATCATGCAGAAACAGAGACATCCTGTTCTCAGTAACATTTAAATACCATATTTGCGCACAAATACTATAGAAGCCTGGGACTCTTTATCCATCTTGTGACTCAGTGCTTTAACTTGTATAGGTCTGTAAAAGCGTTAACCCTTCCAACAGGTATTGTTTACACTTTTTAACTGTTGTTTTATGCAGTGTATTTTGTTACAGAAACCACCTAGGACAAATGAATCCCAGAGGACAAGGTGATATGGTTGATAACTCGTACATTAACTAGACAGCTGTGGAATGTAGGCCAGGCACCAGGAAGGTCTATGGACAGGTCTTGCAAGGTGATACATGGGAGAATGGTCGCGAGTTTAATTCTATGAATTTCTGAATACCATTTATTCAATAAAATTGCCCACAGAAAACAGGAGCAATAATTTCATTGTAACAGTTAATCACAGTATTTAATGCTTGAATTCCTAAATAGCTATCACATTTTCAAAGTAACAGGGAACTCAGATAAGAAAATTTATTTTGCCAGTTGACAATTGTTAACATCCAAAGAAGCACTTACTGTCAGGTAGCTGATGTGAGACAGTTTTACTCACTTCCTGAGAATGTAGTGTTTTACTATTTGTATTAATCTTTTCTATTTAGTATTTTCCAACAGGTCTCAGGTTCTTAACAGCATGGAAGGGAAACATGGATCTCAGAGCAGAAGCAGGGCTGTTCTAGGTTTAGATTTCACTGAATTTTATCTCATTTCTAACACAACAAAGCCATGAAGCCTCTGCACTGTATTAAGAACCAAGCATGGCGGGAGTATTTTGGCTCTGGGTGCACAGGGGTTGGTTGCAGCTTCTAGCGAAGCATTAGCTGAGGTTTGTTCTTTGCTATTTTGGTGAGCTCTAATGCCTACATTTGTTTTGCGAGACAAGCGAGGAAATGCTGCAGCCTGCACAGCCTCTTCAGAGTCAGGTTGTGTTTTTGTTGTACATCAAAGTGACAGCCACCCGAGTGGGGTCTGTTACACCTAATGAATTTGTGATGAGCTCTACTCCTGTAATCCCATTAGAGCCAAGCCTGCTACAACAGTCCTGTCAAATACCACAATACCAAGAAACGCTTTTCTCTTTCTCCTGCCTCTCCCTCCCTTGGGGATGGTCATCCTGCACTAGGGCTGCAGGGCACCCAGCACACGTCCTTCCTGTCCCTCTCAGCTGGTTTGGTGAGGGCTGTAGAACAGCGGTGTGAAAGCAGCCATAGGGTGATGCTGTGTGTGACTGGAGAGTCGCTGAGCACTGACTGCTGCCAGATGGAAACGGGAGGGAGGTGGGAGGGGTGTCAGATGAGGCTGATAACTGAGTGAAAAGGAACCCTGTGTCTGGAGCACAGGCTGACCACGTATCTATAGCACGTTATGAGAAGATTGTGAGTTTACCACTGAAAATACCTGTGGCCCGCTCTGTGGTGGTAATTAACACATTGTTTCTTATTTTTCTTTAGAAGCTACAGAAAAATCTTCAGACCTTTTAAACCTTAGTAACTGACTGATTGCATCTCTTGTTACTCCACTACCCCAGTGTTGTTATTCTGCTTTTGCTCAGTCATACATTTGGAAATGGCTCATTAAAACCCCCCACAGGCCTGAAAAGATAATGAAATACATTTTCAAACACAGACAAAGGGCAGACAGGAGGTAAACACATGCAGCCCTATATGTAATGGTCTGCTGAGTAAATTTAGAGTCCAACAACAGACTCCCTGTAGTTATTCCAGTGCTTCTCTAGCACAGGCAATGGATGGCGCCTGCAGATTGTCTGAGCTTTCAGGCAAATGGCAGCTGGTGCCTCAGGAGAGCTGCACAGCATTTTCAGGATCAGATGATCAGACTTCAGATAGAGCAATCATTAAACTTTTTTATTTTTTAAGAAATTAATAAGGAATTTTCTAAAGCCTCCTGCTACACTTACACAAGTCAGATACTACAAGCTGTGAACCAGATTGTGC
>PPHD01025557.1:0-11732 GCA_002909625.1 Bambusicola thoracicus
AAAAAAAAGCATAATCAAACTATAAATTTGATTAATTATAAATATATCAAAGTTCATAATTTTTTTTTTAAATTCATTTATTCATGTATACAAAATGGTATTATTGGATAGAATGTTTTATTTCTAAGGCACTGAAGAGGTTGCTTTTCTGCAGGGGGGGGTACGGTACCTGGCAATCAGCTTGGACTGCTGCTGGTCTGATTTTGGATAGCTATTGTGTTCAGTTTAACCTGGTGTTGTGTTGGTCAGGTGCCCCCTGTAAAACTGTGCGGGTGATTCTTATCATTATCAGTCTTCAGCCCTCAATGGGCACTTACCTCAGGACCAGGCAGTCCTTCTGATACTGCTGCCCACGTATTTGGAGGTGATCTCACAGGAGTGGCAACAGCTGTGCTGCAGCACCAGGGCTGAGTCTGAGCACGCTGTGAATTCCAGAGTGACACAGCGGTGTCATTCTCAGTTCTCGTGACACATTTCCCTTCACAGGTGAGGACTCAGTCACACTGTGGGTCACGTTGACATAGTCCTAGCATCAGCCTTATATTTGGACTGGTGGTAAGTAGTCCAAAATTACTCATCATCCATACCAGCATTTCATCAGCAATCAGATTTTTGCCAACAGACAAAAGACTCCAGAGAGAGCATGCAGGCTGAAAAACATGTCATCCAAGCTCTGCAAAGATGCTGTCTTGTTATTCGCATGCGGCTCTTTAGCATTACTTCCTGATGTACACATTACAGCCCTTTTACCTCCAAGATGTTTCTGAGGCATCACAGCAAACCTTAGGGCAAGGAGGTGAGAGCTGCAGCAGAAAGCATGGCTTCTATAGAGGTGAAAACACTCAAGGAAAATGTGTTTGAGTGCAATTGCTTCCTGGTATTATCTCCTCTATCCAGCCGTGGCCCTCCACATCAGAGGGCTGGCATGCTTGATGCAGAAGAGAGGTCATACCGAGGACCAAAACTTAACCACGTTCTCCTCCTGGTTCCATCCCGCTATTGTATTTGTGCCCGCTTTCCAGAATGGTGGGTATAAGCAGCAAGGTCTGGAGCTTGGTGGTACCACGTTACCAACCTTCTCTTGCTAAGCAACAAAGCCAGTCTCATATTAAAGGGAGTTGCTTGCAAAAATGACACCCTTAGCTGTTTATTCAAATGCTACTCCTTTATTATTGCTTCAGTTCTTATTGAAAAGAATGAAAGCTGGTCGCAAACTGGGGAGCTGCATGCACAGGAAGGCATTTTTCTTCAAACGCAATTCCAATAAATGTAGAAATGAAGACTAATCTTTGTCCTAGCAAAGTTCATGCAAGCCCAATATGCATATATTGTTACCATTTATCAGTATGTAAATAACATATATGAATAATTGCCAGTAGGTGGTAGTGTGTGTTTTTCAGATAACTTTGTAAGCTAGTACTGCAAGTGTTTCATGTTGGAGGTGATTTAGAAAGATCCTGTCATCTTTAATGTATGATCCCCAAACATTATTTGTTTTGAATTCAGTCCCCGATCTCACTGATTTAATGGTTCTGTTTCACAAACATCAGCCCATCTCAGAGAGGCGTATTTTGATTTTCTTTTTCAAGTTTGTGGACAGACCTAACTGGAAACATTTTGAGAAGTGCCAATTAGGATAAGCCCTGGGAATTCAAATGCATGCATTCGTTGGAATGACTGCGTTGCTCCCTAGTGTTTCCTTTTAGGAGGTGAGCTTTTGATAAATAAATACGTTGTTTTAATGATTTAGGAATTTAGAATTGCTCTGTCACAGAAGCTGTTTTGAGAATTCCTTGAAGAGCTCACTGGAAGAGGATCAATGCAAGTTACTGGGCAGCCACGTCTCACTGCCTCATACGCTTTGTAAAGATGAGAAAAGAGTGAGCTGCTGGGAGACTTGGGTGGCTCCCTGCTGGCAGTAAACTGTACAAAATTAATGCTGTTTTCCCAGCTCATCACACAGAAGAGATGCCCATCCGTCCTTCCTCAGGTAAAGCCCAGACCACCCCTGTGCACGGCTGGCTGCTTAGTGCCTTTGCTGTGCTGTTGGGACGGGACTGAATTTTGTTTGGTGGAAGAAGGGGATGCCAGTGGTAAGAATTCTTTCTGTGGTGCTGCCTGCCAGGAAGCAAGGCAGAGGATGGGAAAGGCTCTATAAACATTTCTGCAGTCACTCAAAGGCAGTTAGTGTTTTGGTTGGTTTGTTTTTCCTGGGGTGTATGAGACTGCTCTCCTCAGTGCAGGTGTCTCATTTCTGTGGACCTTCCTTTTCCTTTCTTTTCCTACTTGTTTCCTGATTCTGCAATTGTTGCTTGCACTTACAGCACTTTTACTCAGCCCCACACTTCCCCTGAATGCAATTAGGCTATTTGTGCAAATGCTTTCTGTCGTGAACGTGGTCTGCAGAGTCGGACCTTTTGCTTCTTCCTCCTCCTTCCAACCTGTCCCTCCCAAGCTTCCTTTCTCATTGTTTTTCCTTTCACTTATGTCTGCCTGTGTTAAAGCGAGCTGACAGAGAAGGAAGTGGGGGAGGGCTGTTCTGCAAGGGGTTTGATGAAAACAGCTGCACGATTTACAGTGTCTGGAGCAGATGAGGCGCTCAGGCTGAGAGGTAACTTTTATAGAGACAAACTCCAGCAAGAGACATCCATGCTACCCTGATGTGCAGCCTCACCAATGTATAAATGTGCCTGTCAGTATACTGATAACAGAAAATAGATTAGTAAGTGTGGGTGTCGTGCTAGGAGACTGAGTTTCATGAGAAATGTAGGCTACTGAAGTGTAGAATCTGAGGGCTGGAAGCCGGTCACGTGGAAGGAAAGAAGCCATGAATGCAGAAGAGAAGAGTTACAAAACTGAGAATGGAGATTTTAATTAAGTGAATGAAATCAGCTTTGCTGGAGGCTTTTCAGTTGTTCTTTGTTTGTACCGAAGCAAAAGGTCTGTCTTGAAGCAAAAGTAGCTCTGCTGGATGTTCTTCTGGTTACACAGTGTTGTGTGGTGATGGGTCTCAACGCTCCTGTGAGCCTTCTATTCGGAATCAAGGAGAAAAGTGGGAGGTAGCTTTATCTAGATGCACACAATATGTAAACCAGATGAATACAAAGTGTGAAGTGGATAGGACGTTATTCCTGTAACAGGACCAACTCATCAGCATTACAGCACTATAAAAAAGAAAAGGTATACTCTTTCTCAAGCTAGGTATAAAATGGAGTTGTAATTGTAAAGGTACCTCATCTCATGCGCACTCTGTTCCCTATAATTTCCCTTGAATATGTCTGAACTGCCTCAGTCTTTGTCTAGATAAGCCCAGAGTGAGGGACTTTTGTCTGAACCCCAAAGTGTTGCTTTCCTGGACTCTGTTCACCCTTTTGATATCATTCCCATCAGCTTTCACCAAACACCTTTGCTCTCAGTCATAGGCAGTGCGAGTTAGAAGTAGTGCTCAGGGGTCTTCATCCATAGTATAATTTTGACTGGGAATTACTAAAAGGCAGTAAAAGTGGAAGCTTAATGTGCCTTTTTCAGAGTCCCCTCTCAATGATTGTCATTTGAGGAATGAGGATGTTGAATTTTCCATGTTGCACAAGTTATGGCAGCTGTTCCATATTGCTAGATTGGAAATTAAAATGGAGATCTATTCAAATTGTCTGACACTTCCAGCAAGCTTGAAAGCAATGCTTTAAAATATAACAGAGCTCTAATTTGAGTCCTGAAAGGCAGTCAGTAACACTGAAAGCAAACTTCTTACTTTTTCCAAATGGTTTTGAAATACTGCGTGTCTTTTCCTCTTTCTTGCTAAATTCTGCTTTCCACAGCAGCCATGTGATACAGCTGAGGTCCAGAGGAGTCCTGTGGATGTCAAAGACCAAATGCTAGGTTAGAACACTTCAGTAGGTCCGGTCTGTTATGACAGTAAATATTTTCAGGAATGCTTAAGCTACGCTAACCTTTAAAAAAGAATGGTTCACATTTCTATTTTCTTCCTTCGTAATTGTGCATTGCCTGGATCATTTCGGTAGTTTCTTCATCTAAAGATAAGACTGGATTAATCCGTATCTGCAGACAGTAACGCAATCTCCTAGTTTAGGAATTTGGAGAGGCCAGACTTTGCCAGTCCACACAGTTGTGTCTGATTTTTGATTCTAGTGCCACTACTTCACTAGCACTGACTTCATAGAGGATAGAAAAGCTCATCTCCTAAGAAGTGAAATTACTTGAAAACATGCAGAACTCCGGACCGGTGCCTCAGAACTCAAAGCAGAGTTTAGCCAGCTTAACTTGTTGCCACCAGAAAATATTATTTAATACTACTAGTATTTGTGTATGGTTATTCTTATTCCAAAGAAAAAGTGCACTGTTGACATCTCTTAGCATTTGCTTTGTTGTCCTGAATATGTCAGTTCGTCACTCATACGGAGCATTAATCGCTGTGGTAAATGTAGCATTGTGATCTCTTCAGGAAACACTTGATGAGGCTTTATAAGGGCACTCCATGCAAAACAGACAAAAGGAGTCTATATTTTCCTTTGTGGATGAAATTCACCTGCCCAGAGCGCAAATAAATACACGACAGACTCCTCCTAGCACAACTGCAGCTCTGCTGCTATCTGTTCGGTTCTGCTTCCCACACATCACTCATGACGAAGATACTTTCTTCCAGAATGCCTTTGCTTTTTCAGGGTGGCACTGGAAGCTATTAAGGGCTCAATGGGCACTAGAAAGACTAACGTGCTACTGATTTATCTGTCCTCTGAATGAACTCTGGTTAAAACAAAACAAAAGAAAGTATTTCCCAAATTTTGGATGAACGACCTTATGTACAAATAAAGGCAGGATGCGTGCTCTCTGGGATAATGTGACTACAGAAATAAGCAGTTCTTCAGTGCAGCGTGTGGTTTTCTAATTTCCAGTAAAACTGAATGAATCACACATGACAGCACCGTTGCCACTAACCAGTGTGGCATGGCATCTGAGAAAGATAGCGCTGGAAGGGTGTGAACTGGAGAGCAGATGATGGGGTTTGAAACATCTTGTTTGCTTTGGCAGGGTAACCAAAATCTTGATGCTTTCCCACAATCTGCTCTAAAGATGTAGGTTTTGCTCTGCTGTATCAGATTATTACTCTGGGAATTTGTGTGTCCTGCCTTTGCCAGTGGACAGCCCTTGATGCTTCAGATAAAGATAAATGCCCAGACTCCCCACAGGGGAATTCCAAAGTTAGATGATGTTTCTTCAAGTGAGGTTTACATTACTGCAGAATTACCAGGGGAGGTTTTCTCTCTCCCATACCAAATCATAAAGGATACATCTACTCAGTCAGGCAAACAAAGGTCCAAGACTGCTCAGGTTCAGGCTCACATACCATACATACTATTTATATGTAAGTACATGCTCTGGTATGAGCCTTAGGTCAAGTGCACTCCAGAGGGATGTCCTAGCACTGGCCACATCCTAGCCCAGCCCCAAGCTTTGACACCCCAGAGGTGGGATGGGGATGGAACTGGGTGCATTGCAGCCCCCAGGAGCAGCTCTGGTGGTTTTCCTGTTCCCTGAGCACTCCATGAGCCATGGGAACCCCAGTCGGGTAAGAACCAGAGCTGTGACATATGGGCCGTGGCCTCTGACCAGCATGAGCACTCTCCATGTTGTTGAGGTAGCGGCAGTTCTCAGAGATCTGCTAAAGCAGACAGCTGTCCTTTGACCTCCATACCAGAGCTCTGTTTCTGTCCCTGCTTGGCAGCGCAGCTTCACAGCAGCACAACTCCCCATGCCAACAGCTGCTTAACCCTAGCTCTGAGATGACACATCTCAAAAGGTGGGGGCCTAAATTAAAGAGATTAAACAGAAAGAAAAACAACCCCCTTCTCTTTATGCCTTCTCTGATGCCTTCAGAATTAGGAATCAAATCTTCTGATGCTAACAGAGAAGAAAAACTGAAACTTCTTGCTCAGGATGTCTACTTGTTAAAGGCAGGTGGGAGGAGGATGCAAGTTTTGTTTTTTTTCTCTTCCTGACATTCCCAAACGCAGTACTTCCAAGTACCGTACTTACACAAAGCTGCTGCTGATGTGCTAGGTATCCAGCAGTATATTTTTATGGGGTTATGTTGTTCTTCCATCAGTAAGGTCTGTACTCAGGGCTCAGTAATAACAGCAGTGTAAGCTGCAGTGGCATGCCCTGCGATTGGAGATTGGCTGTGACAGAAATGCCTGTCGTCCTGGCAGCGTCTCGCATCTGATGGAGGCAGAAGGGTATGTGAAACAATGGCTCTGCCAGCAGATGTGGTTCTGTAGGGACAGTAGTGTCTGTGGTACGAAAGTTCCCTCCCGAAATACAGATCTGTGGGAACAGTGAGTGTCTGTGTCAGTGACAACTTTGCAGCATCTGCTGGGACAGTAATGTCTGTGATACTTAAATGTATCTCTGCATCTGCTGGGTCAGTCAGAGAGAGATGTTATTGTGTATGTCCAGTCTTAGATGTGAAAATCGCCTTCACTTTCCTTTAATCTGGTGAATTTGATTCTTTTTCCCACAGAGTGAATAAGAACCATTTGATGCACGAAATGCTAAAGGTATTTACGAGTCTTTTCCACGTAGGAGAGGCATTGCCACATTGCAGCTGCCAAGAAATACTGCTACATTTTCTCCTATCGTAGTATTAATCATTAATGGTTTTGTCCTCAATGAACAGCCTGAGTATCTTCAATGATGCTCTTGTGAGTGCTAATGCTTTGTGGTTGCAGTGAGAGCATCACGTGAGAAATCTGTTTGTTCAGAGCAGAGATGCGCCACAACCACCGTGTTCTCAGACCAGATTTCAAACATTTCTACAGACAGGCGTATGCAGATAAAGATGTCCAATTTGGGCCCATGTCTAGTGTAGGCACCAGACTCACGTTAGGCAGGATTGTGCTGGAGGTGGTCAGTTTTCCCACAGAAGCAATTCCATTTGGATGCCAGGGTATCTCGCTACAACAAAGGCTGATGTTGTGTTTTTTGTCTTGAACAGAGGCAGATGCAAAAGGTTCTGCCTCAAGGTTATCCATTATACAGTATATTGACTAGATGTTTAAACACTGTGCTTCATGCAGAGACAGAAATGAATGATGATTAATACTTATCAGTTAAAATCTAATCCTATCCCATGTGTATTTATATGCTGAACTTTGACCTACAAGCAATTCTGTGACAAGAATTAGATCTGCTTTTGCTGGAGAGCACTGGGATTATGGTCAGGGACATAATATGCACTCATTTATTATGAGTACCATAGTTGTGCCTAGAGTTTGCCGAGGCATTTTGCATGTTTATGGTCTCTTACGAGGGAGTTTACAAACAACTAGCATTAAAGGACAGCTGTATTATCCTTCTGATACCAGCATTAAGACTGGAGGGAGGGGAAGCAAAGGCTATGTGTTTTATGACTGTAATTTTAATTAACTATTTCAGAGACTGGAAGTAAATTAAAATACAATTTAGTATTTCCTTGATTAAAACGGATGGAAAAAAATCCTCCATTATGATCTATCTCGGATCTATGCATCATCTAGCTCAGTCTAAACATACAGATGTAAATCCTTTTCTTAATCTATCTACTGCTTAATAGCCCGGGCCCAGCACTGTGATAGGTATGTTATAGATAGGAGATGCCAGCACTGCATCACCCACTGAGCACCGGCCCAAGGGCCCTGGTAACAAAGAGCTCCAATCCCGCTCAGCGCAGCGCTGCACTGAGACCTGCGCACAGAGCAGCCGGGAGGCTGGGCCCTGCTGCATCATGTGAGAGCGGGGGGAAGGCAGGATGGATTTTCAGATTTGAACTCTGGTCGGCACTATTGCTGAACACCGTTTAACTGGCTGCGCGGTGCGATAACCTTTGTTCTTAACCGAGAGGCAGAATGGAGCGCTAAATGAAGGAGGCCGCTTAGACTCCAAGTGGAGAGCTTTAGAACGGGCCGCCGTTCTAGCTGGTTACTTCTGATTTATTATAAAGGCATCTGTAGGCGTTGCGAATTGCCTTCCATCAGTCGTGTTAAACAAAACTGCATTCTTATAAGGCAGTTCATCCCCTGCACACAGGCACACTCTGATCACTGCTGTCAAACGCACAGCAAATGCATGTGAAGAAAGCAGAGCGTGTGATGACTGTTCATTGTAATATACCAGAAAGAAACATTTTAGTAAAGCTATAGCTACTAGCCAAACTGTACACTATCAATGCTTTTCTGAGACCCACTGTTTGTATTTCTTGATGTGACATTCAGTATCACAAGGGGAAGGGGCACTTTGCATCTTCCCCACCCCTGAGCTGCTTCCACCTCCCAGACGCATCACAAAGTCGCTCGTTATTCCATCTCCTTTTTATTTCTTGTAGTTTCTTAACACATCCATGGTGTTTGGAGAGTTCTGCCCATCCCTCAGCATGAAACGCCCAAGATGGATGAAACAAGTAGTAGAAAATAACAGACATTTTCAGCTGCAGTTGGATGAAGTGTTTGTAAACATCTCCTCTAGAAGTGTGCACGGGCTGAGCAACATCATCAAAGATGACAAATTCTGACACGGCGCTCTGAGATTTCATGGCTATTGACTGTAGGTTAATATGGGATTCAATAGGAAATCTGGCTTCTATATTGTTAAGTATTACAGGAAACGAAGGAACTTGTCAGTTGCCTGCAGATTGCTAATTGCTACTTATTGCAGAGGCAAGAGTTTAATTTGGGTGTGTTATCACAGCAATCGTGTGCACTGTCTTGGGGGGGAAAAAAAACCTGTACTCCTAATCTGATTGATAATCTGGCCTGTGGGATTTGGGACGCTATGGTAAATAAACTTCACAGTAAGTGGTGTAACAGCATGCAGTAGTGTCCTCCAAGGTAGGGACGTGGGATAGAGTAGAGTAGCAAACCTTTGGTATGAAAATGCCTCTTTCCTTGTCCCTTAATTTAGTCATTCCTGAGGTGCACGTGGTTTATTCTTTGTGAAGATGCATCAAAAATGCAGATCCCGTCTATTCGAAATGAAAATTATATCCTATTATTATTGTTAATGCCTTGTAGTTAGAGTAGCATCTAAAGGCCTGGGATTAATTCATGACCTCTTCGTGCTCGGAGCTGTGTATACACACAGTAAGCTCACTGCCCCAAAGACCTTACACTTTAATTAAATAAAGGTTGGAGGAAGGAAGTTTTATTACCTCTGTCACAAATGGGAAATGATAAAAGAGAGAAACTTAAAGGACTGAGAATTACACTCCTCCTGCAATAAGTCCTGTATTTGCCCGTAATATATCCTCCCTTCCTGCTTTTGTTAACTTGCTGTTAATTGGTAGGTGGTTGGTCTCTCCCCCAGAGATGGATTTTGTTATAATTCTGCATATTGTTCAAGGTTGTATGGGATGAAAAGGATTATAGACACAGATACTCTTTAATTTAGATATGATCAAGTTATTCTGAAGAAATACTTCTGTGGAGTAGGTACATTCACACAAGTCTTGTGTGCGTTGCTTATTGCCACCTGAGCTTGCTAGTGCATAGACTGGGTTCCCAGGGCACCGTGCACTTGGTGAATGCATGTTTTAATGTACAGCAGCGTAACTGTGCTATCGTTCTTATTCCGTGCAGTTTGCTCTCAAATGTTTTCAAAAAGCAATAGCCCTCAAGATGTTGGACAATTCCATAGGGTTCCTAGGAGGCTTAAAACGCCAGTGCACTCTTAGTCTGCTGGTCTGCTTCTTCCTTCCCAGAAAGCTTCTTCTTTCAGAAGGGGCTGAATTTAACTTTAGATATTTCTAATTAGAGCTTCCAGCTTAACATTAAAATATAAAGCTAGTTCTGTATGGATCTCGCTCGGGAATAACATTTTCTTTGGGGAGGAACATAAATGCGAGGGTAACTTGTTTTCCTTTTGCTCATCAGTCGAAGCTGGGACAGAAACCCAGCCACAGGCTTAGATGTGAGGGGAAGCGGGGGAGAAGAAAGGAGAGCAAAACAAAACAAGGAACGGGTAAAATCCAAGTACGTCCCATCCACTCTGCTCCTATCTTTACATTCTGGTGTTTTAGATGTCAACAAGAGTAATCCTTTATATTGATGTGCCTTTGCCTCAAGGGTACGGTCCCCTCACTTCTGTCCTGTCCTGCTCTGTCTGCTAAATGGGTACAGATATTTTCTGTTAGATTCTGGGTTCCTGGAGTTAAAAGGACTCCAGAGAAGCAGAGTTATCATTTTTATTTAATAATAAGGAGCATTATCTCTATTGCCGTTGAAGGTTATGTCCATCTGCTTTTTGTTTTAAGAAGATGTTCAGTGCTCAGAATAGTAACATGTCTCGGGCTCCTTGAGCCTTTGTAAGTAACAGATCATTGTTCCACACAGACACCATCGCTGCTGGGAGTGCAAATGTGCAAAGTAAGAAATCTTGAAAATATGAAACCACAGAATTTCCTCAGCTGAGGGGACAACCTCAGCACTTGGGAAAGGACGCCCCCAGAGTCAATGCCCTTGATGGAAAACAATCTGCTGGGGCTTTGTTACGAAGCATGCAAACATCCTGAGGAAGCGGCAGTCATTGGCAATAAACGCCGCATGTAAACCAGTACCTGCATCTCGTTAGTTGTTGGTGGGGCAGCTGCCTGACAGCTCTGGGGGGACTTGTAACCTCCTGTCCCCATCCACCTGGATACTGTAAAACAATTGCCTGGTGTTTGGTTTCTATGCAGGAAGACTGCTGCCCATGGTAGTTGGCAAGGGCACAGAGAACACGGGCTTTTTTGGCAGTAGGTATGTGGAGAAGACCTGGAACACAGCACGTGAGGGCGGTGTTTTTTATGAGGACAGTGGCCGCAATATCCCTCCAGCAGCGCACGGGAAGGCTTTTGTGGCAGAGAACCTGCAGAAAGAGCTGCTCTGCCTGCCTGGGGCGAGGGCAGTGGGAGCAGGGAGGAGGTGTGGGTGTGCAAGGCCCGGCGGGAGGCAGGGTGCTTTGTTGTCTGGCGGCTGTAAGGCGCGGGTGACATTGCGCCGGAGCAGCTCGGTGTGGTGCGTTCTTCTTCCCCCTCCCTCTTTGGAAGCTGCGGAGCCGGGCGCAGCGTTTGCCACACATGCTGCACCGAGCAGTGCCACGGCGTCGGGTCCCCAAGTCGGCCAGCGAGGAGGGCGGCGGGAACACCGCTGTACCCCCGCCCCGCCGAGGGCCGCAGCAAAGCCCGGCGGAGTACTGAAGCGGGGCTCGAGGCCGCCACACCCCCCCGCACGCCGCCTTCATCCGCCTGCGCCTGAGGGAAGCGCGCGGCTTCCGCAGAGCCCTCAGGGACGGCCCCGTCCCCTCACGGCGGCGCCTCGGTTCCCTCAGGGGGAACCCCGCAGAGGGGCGCGCGGGACCGCGCTCCGCTGAGGGCTCCGGGCCGGGGCCGCAGTGCGCATGGCGGGGGGGAGGGGCGCGCAGGCGCAGTGTGGCCGCGCTGTGGGGGCGCTGTGGCCGGGGCGCTGCCTCGTTCCCGGGCGGCCGTTCGGGTACCGCTCCTTAACGGGGAGACAAAGCGCTGCACATCGACACACCCCCTCGGTCGAAAAAAAAAAAAGGGGGGGAGGACGGAATAAACCGGCCCCGATCAGCGCGCTGCTGAGGCAGGCCTGGCTGCTGCGGGGCGGGCTGCGGCCCGGCATTGTTCCGCGCGACAACAAAGAGCGGCGCGGGCCCGGCACCGCCTCTCCCCGCGCTCCCTCCCC
>PPHD01025558.1:0-11732 GCA_002909625.1 Bambusicola thoracicus
CTGTAAATTTTTCCTTCTTCCTGACACTGAGGAGCACATGCTCCATCCACCTATGAAAATTCAACTTTTGGAAGTCATTGTCCTTGCCTGAAGCTTGTCTAAATAAGTGTGCTTCTTGTGAGATTTGCTTATCAGTAGTGGAATAAGCAACTTTGCTCTCTTGCCTGCTACTTGGCCTCTGGAAGCATTGCTCAAGGGACTGAACAGCCTTGGAGATAACCAGCTTGTTAGCACATGGACTCAAACATTATTATTTACCCATTTAGCTCGTACTGGAAACAGTATGAAAATGCATGCTGTCCCAGGTTATAACAGTGTTCTTTCAATTTCCAGTGCTGGCAGTAGAAGTTAATTAGGAAGAGCACATAAGTATCTGTTGTCCAGTTCCCTTGCAGTTGCCCAGCATTCTGAACTGTACTGTGGATTTGCTTGTAACCTTTTGCTTCTGTGTACGGGCATGTTTTCCAACAAATTAAATAATAACAGTATTAAATAAAAGATAGAAACAAACACTGTCTGCTAAGGCTTCAAAATGTAGGTTCTGAAGTGCTACTAATGCCACACTCTGTACGAGTCAGGCTACTAAGCTGACACCACTGTGTTGTTGAAAACTTTTATCTTGAAAATATTTTAACTCTTTAATTCACACAAGTATCATTTAAGTTCCTCAGAGAGGGTTAATCCATTCTCCACAGTGAAGTGCAGAAATTTCAGAAATAACATACTCTGTTCCACTGTTATCCGTATAAAATGTTGTTTACACTCTAGGGCAATTGCTTCAGGAAAATATTGATAGGAACTGCTGCTCCTTCACAGGAAGAGTACAAAAGTCCTTCTTCTCTGACCAGGGGCACTTCTCAGCCACCTTTACTTTATCACCAATGCACAGAAGCATGGAAGATTGGATTTCAGACTTGAAATAATAATGAAAATGTGTAGGAAATACTCTTTAAAACTTCACTTGGGAACTTTTGTGAAGCTCTGAGCCATCTCCCTGTGCTCAAAAAGATTTGTTCAAAACAAAATGAAATTCAGAGCATAAGATAGACAGTACAATCAGTATCAGACTTCAAATGCACCTCACTGCAGCTGAGCTCAACATTATAATTACAATTATAACTCTGCAGGGCTTTATGCATAAATTATTTAAATTAAACCACAGATTATTCAAATTTTATCTCCAAGAAACACTTCTAAAAGGCTGCTTAGGCTCACGTTACAACTCACTGCTAACAAATGCAAAACTATTAAAGTCTTAGGTTTTCTTTTTTTTCTAAGGAAAACTTTTGGTATCTCAGCTCTGGCTATGGCTAATTTCAAGCTGAATCAGACTTGGGATAACTGTATTTGATGGTACAGATGTTGTAACTTCAGATACACCTTTAAGCTTGGTTGACTACATTGGTGCAATTCAGTCATTCTATTCCTGGTAATACTAAATGAAAGACTGTGGGTTGTTTTTTGTTAGTGGAAAATGATAAGAAAAAGGCTGACACAAATACTTTGACATGGTACTGGCAATGATTTGTTTGATTCAATGATAACAAAACAATTGTAATTGTAGGTGAAAAATGCTTCCTAAAAGGAGTTCTGAACACAGTGAATCTGACTCCCCAAGCCCAACACCTCTTGTTTTGAGCATTTCTTGTAGTTGGTTGGGTCATGTTGGATAACAACATGATTCAGTTGTTCCCCTGCTGCCACTGTGGGCAAATGAAGCAAGTTAGACCAGCCTATTGCAGAACATTTGAAACCAGGGAAGGATAATGGGAATTCTTCCTTTGTACCTGTTTATTACCTTGCACTTTAGATTCTAAAACAAAAGCAATCTAGTGTGCTTCCAAGTAAAATTCTTATTTGAAATTCTCATTACTTTTATAATTGGAACTCTCTTCAAAATTCACAGTACTGAAGACTATGAAGTAGGTTAAAAATTCCTTTTATTAAAAGATGTTGTATATGTGAATGAATTGCTGTCCTATACTGGAACTGGACTCTTTTACGTTTTTTGGGAGAAAAGAGTGGGAGTGAGAAAAATGTAATTTTATGTTCTCTTTCCCTTTGTGACTCAAAAGCAGTACAGTGGAAGAAAAGAGATGTTCTGTTACTGTTTGCAACAAAATGCTCAGCCAGATCTAGAGAGTGTATAAAGGAGGTGCTTGATTATGATGGTTGGTAGAGTTTACTGAAGATGTATACTCTGTTCAGCTCAGTCTGTGTTCCTGCTGTGATTACTCATTAGCCAAGAAACTCCAAAATCTTGAAAACAAGAAAGAAGGCAAAAAAAAAAAAAATGTTAGGAAAGTGAACATTAGGTGTGAGACAAGCACACAACCAAGTGCACCTGATATCCTATTTCAAAGGAGCAGCATGCCTATAGTAACTCTACTTCTAGTGTCTAATACACATAGGTTGACAAACTCTAAAGTAACACATAAATGTACTCAGAGGCAACACAAAGTTGAATTATCAGCTTTGTTTTATCATCTCCAAACAGTGCCAAGCTAGTGAGCTAGGTGCTGGGTTTCAGTGGCACTTCAGGTTATGCTGTGTTCCAAATTGCTCTGTGCGTCCCTCATAATCTTGGTCTTGCCGGGTTGGGTTGTGATAATCCTGTGTTTAGGCACTACAGGCTGCTGCTTTCCTCACACTGACATAGAATGTAAAGTATTGGCTGGGTATGGAATTATTTAAGCTCGCTAAAGGTGTTTCTGAGAGTCCCAGACCAATATTGTGAGTGTTCTACGAACACAGAGCAAAGATGTGCCTAATCCAAAGGGATGAAAAATCACACAGGAGATGAGTGCAAGCAGATGTTTTCAAGCCAGACAGGGGACTTAAAGAGAAGGGTGAATAATCACAGACAGCATGTTATCTATCCTCTTCAGAGATGTCAAGTGTAAGCTCGCATTTGTCAGCAGTGGATACAGAAGTCATGCCAGAAATAGACACAACTTCAGCATTTGTGAGGTTTTTCCCCTGTAGAGATGGGGAAAGAGAAGAGAAAGTAGAATAAAAACCCAACGGTCTTGTTCTGAGCCATTTCAATGTTGCACAGTCCTGGAGCAAAAAAGAAAACAATGTACAATTTCTGCTTTTTGAAGGCGTTTTTTTTTTTCCCTTCTTGCTGTGATGTTTTCAGACCTCGTAAATAGACATACACTTGTATATATTAATAAAATGATAATGAGGTTAACTTCAGGTATTTGATAATCTTTCTCTTCAAAAAAACGGTTTTCAAGGTTTTTATTTGAAGTGAAGTCACAGTATCTTTGAAGACCCGCTTAGTACCTTCCAAGGAGAATAGTAAATCTCATTCTTGTAATTTTTCTGTATTGTATTGCTGCTTTTTCAGGTATGAAAGGATAATCGGTTTTCATTAACATGGGAATTGAATACTTTTTTTGTGTAGTGTAATAATTGTCAGATAAACCAGATATTCAAAGCTGCTAGATGCATGGCAATCTGCGTTCATCTGGATGGCTTGCATTTTAATACATCTAAATAAATACTTATTGTATAATTGTATAATAACTGTAAAATAATTGTATAATACAATTGTATAATAAATACCTATTGTATCTTGGTACAAGAAACACTGCTTATGTGTAGTGACAAGAAAATTGGTCTGGAAGGCAGTGACTGGCAAGGATCTGGGAACTGCTGTGGGAAACCATTTGAGCAGTTCTATTGGGAGGCTGTGGACTTACGTATATCCTCGGGTGCGGTCAGAGAACTAAGGCTGTTGTCCTTCAGAGCACTCAAAGACAAGTGATGACCTTCCTACAGAAGTGCTGGGTGAGTTCTGTGCCTGGACTGTGTAGCAGATTGAAACTAGCAAGCAGCCGTGGGTTCTCTCCTCAACACATAATGACTATTGAAACTCAGGTGTTCTAGAGTCTTGAATGTTATCTTCAGAAGCTACTAATATGTGAATTGATGAATACTTGGCACTGGAAGACTGATGCTGCGTTAATCTGTTACTTGATCTTAGATATTGTTGCTATTATGGATATGTTAATGTGTGTAGCAGCAGGTACATCTTAAAATATTGTTAAACTGTACTGTAATTCATGACCTGGGTTTAATCACTGAGGCAAATTACTAGTTTGAAATTCTGGCATCTGTATAGCAATTCCTACATGAAGTACTGGTTGTTAACAGACCAGCTGTGGAGCAGAGGATTAGAGCAGTACCACTTTTCAGTTCAACTTTTTAGCTAATGGAATGTGTTTCTCCACCCTCACTATGGGCACTCAGTCTTCCCAAAGGTATGCTGCAGCAAACCTTTAAGAACATGTGCACCTGGGGGAGGTTTGGATTTATTTTTTTTTCCTACTGGCCCTTCACTGATGAGTCATATGAGTATTGAAAAATGACAGAGACATGCAAAGGAAGATGTCATCCATGACTACAAACACATGAAGGGATATATTATTGCTTACCAGTGTAAGCTTTAAGAATGATAACATGTTATTATCAATAACTATTGAAGATCAAGTATTATAAACAGCAGCAAATTTCTGCAGGTAAATAGGTGAGCATACCCACAGCATATACTAACACATTTTCATCACTTTAACATAGCTGAATTAAAACATGTAAATAACTTGTTTCTAAGAGTAAATTCAATGAGAATTTTAACACCTCTCTCTGTCTCAAACTCCTACTCAGTCTGATTTGGTCCAGTAAAATCACCAAATCGATACTTTAATGTTAGGAATATTCAAAAATCTGTTACTGGTGGTGCACTTTATTGACATGAATCACTGAATTGCAGGATTCAAGAACCCGGCTTGTAATTTACAGTAGAGTCTGTTTTAATCCTCTTATTCTCAGACATCTTAATTCTGAATTCCTCAGCATCTTTTCAGTCTTTCACTTAGTATAACTGTTTCCTGAAAAATCAGTGGGAAGCAGAGTTAAGCCAACACAGAACACCTTTGAAAATCTCTTGAAAATCTCTTAGTTAAAGCCCAAGTCAAGTTATGGCATTTCTGTACCTGTTAAAGGAAAAAAGGCTTGCCCACCAACTTCCTGGAGTTGTGGGAAAGACAACAGAAGATCTAGAATTCCTGTTAGACTTTGTATCTCTTAATATAAAATAATTGGTAATACTTTAAATGTCATGTATCCATCACCACAAGTCAAGTATTATGCTGGCAGTATTTACAGTAACTCAGTAACAACTATATGTGGCTTGAGGGTCTGTACAGAGCTAAACAGACACACACGAACCATTTCTGCTTCCTAGTGTAGGCTGGTCAAACCTGTCATTACATGGCTGTGTGAGCAGTACTGTATGAGCTAACTGTGCTAAAAGTGAGTGTGCCATATTTAAGACTCATAATATGCAGCTGCTGCAGACCAATAGCAAGATAATCCTTCCTTCCTGCAGTGATGGAAGTCATAGTTCTTCTGTATGCTGCTGGTAAGTCTATGTAGCTGCAGTACTAGCAGCACCACATGACTTGATGGCACTCTAAATCTTGTATTGCAGTTGCCGTTTTTCAGTTCTAGAACAAACCACAAGAGCTTTTCATTTTTCTTAATTTGCTCAGCTCAGTTTTGGGGGTAAGAAATAAGAAAGTTATAACCTCAAACCCATTTTATGTCTTGAGGGCTTTCAAAAGTCTGGAACTTAATACTGAGTCTCTGAAATAAAAATAAAAATTAAAAAAAAAAAAAAAAAAAAAAGCTTATTTATCAAGTCAGACCAATTCAATGCCTAAAACAGAAATGTTCAGCTACTTCTTAAGTCCAAAGAAAATAAACTTTCATCCTCTCCTCCTGCCTCAAAGTTCCATAAATCTGTGTTTCAGTTTGTCTAGGACTACTTTGCTGTTTGACAGGTTTAGAGTTTAAAATAATTCAACAAATGAGAATTAAAAGCTTTCAGCTGCATGCAGATTTTAAACTCATCAGCTTTAGTTGTTTAAAATCATGTCTAAGAACCATGTGACATGAATCAGAATGGTGTCATTTCAAACCGCTACAATTCTATGATATTTTTTTCCACAGTTCCCTTTTAAAATTCCCAGTGTTATTACTGAAGTTATCTATTCTATTCTGATAGAACTGTGGTAGACTGTAGGGTGAATTTTATTTTATAGGCTGCAAATGTATGTTTCTGAGGCATAGTTGTGTACTTTTTACACAGCATTTAAGATAAGTATTCACTGAATTCATCTTGTTCAGTAGTGTAGCTCTCATAGCTCAATAAAAGCAGAACATCAATGTCCTGCTTTAGTTGCAAAGATAAACAGATTTGGACATATTAATTCATTTCAGTTTTTATTTTACTATGCGCAGCAATGCAGAGTAATATCTGATGCTGTGTGTACAGTTGTTTAAAAAAATACTTTTTATCTTATCTAAAATATTTGACTTTATTCATCTTGACTTTTCAATAAATCTATGCTGATCTCATCTTGTCAACACACCTACAAGAAAGATCAAAAGGAGGATCTGAAGAACTACAGGCTTGTCAGCCTGACCTTGGTGCCTGGGGAGGTCATCTTGATCATCAGGGAAGATCATCTTCAGTGTAATCACACAGCATGCGTGGGACATCCCAGGTGATCAGGCTAGGCCAGCTTGAGGTCATGAAAGGTGGGTCCTGCTTGACCAACCTGATCTTCTAGGACCAAGTGTCTTGCCTAGCAGATGTGGCAAAGGCTGTGGTTGTAGTCTACTTAGACTTTAGTAAAGCCTTTGACTCTGTCTCTCTGAGTGTTCTGGAGAAGCTGGCAGCTCAAGGCTTGAACAGGTATACTCTTTGCTGGGTAAAATCTGGTTGGAGGGCTGAGCCTGGAGTGTGGTGGAGAACGGAGTTAGGTCCAGCTGGAGACCAGTCATGAGTGGTGTTCCTCAGGGGATCATTGTTGGCTCCAGCATTATTTAATATATTTACTGATGATGTGGACAAGGGGATTAAGTGCACCCTCAGTAAGTTTACAGATGGCACCAGCTTGGGATAGAGTGGAAAACTGTGCAAAAGAAAAGGATCTGAAGTTATTACTCAACAGCTGGTAGTGTGCTCAGGTGGCCAGGAAGACCAATGGCATCCTGACTTGTATCAGAAATAGTGTAGTCAACAGGGAGGTGATTGTTCCTCTGTACTGAGCTCTGGCGAAACTGCACCTCAAGTACCATGTTCAGTTTTGTGACTCTCTCTACAAGAAAGGCAGTGTGGTCCTGAAGAGGAGGCAGAGAAGGACAACAAAGCTTTGAGAGGTCTAGAACACAAGTCTTATGAGGAACAGCTGAGGGAAATGAGATTGTTCAGTCTGGAGAAGAGGAGGCTCAGGGGTGACCTTGTTGCTCTCTATAGCTACTTGATTACTAATTACTTAACTAATGTCCCACACTAACATTATGAAAGGCTTTCAAAAAAGTTTCTTATTGGTTTAATATGATTCTTACTATCAGACTTTGAATCAGGCAACGTATGAAATGCAAATATGGCCTTACAGATCTCTTAACAGCCTTCTGACACTGATGGTAACCTTAGACATTTCTCAAGGAAATGAGAACAGCTTTGTTAATGCAAGCTATTTTCTCTAACAGTTCTCTTACTTCACTGTAGCACCATACTTTTTGCTGTTTGTTGTGCCTCTTTACAAGAAGCATATCTCACCTGCTGAGCTTTATCATACCTTTATGTACTTTTTTCACAACTTAATATGATGACCTGTAGTGATAATAATATTGAACTGAACTATTTCCAAGCATGTCTTCCTTTTGAAGAGTTCATTTTTTATATTAGTGAACTAAATCTTCAAAATACAGAGAACAATTTTTCCTAAATGAAAGCATAAGTTTCTTGTATGGCCTTGCTCTTTTATATTATCAAAGACCCCAAACGCCTGGACAAAGTAATGCCTGCCTTGATTTTCTGATCAGGATATCTTACTGTATACAGTCTATTTTCATTTTCCCTTTATGATAGCAAATAGAAGTTTCATGTAGGAGTACGTATTTTGGAGGTATTTGTAATTCACTTCAGTCAATCTATTGATTTTATTTCTGAACACATTAATCCATAATTGCTTCAGATTTATGGATGCCTGTTGCTTTGTCAAGTTATCAAGCATCGGGGAAGTTGTTGCTCAAGGAAGCCTGGATTTCAGTTTCAGTGTATTATTAGATTGTGGTCTTATGACTGATGTGTCTTATTATGGTCTTATGCTAATGACCTGCAAGCTGGAGCCTTCAAGTCTGTAAATTGACATCTGCAGCCCCAAGAGATGTCAGGGAATTGGTGTGCATCTGACAAAACAGTGGAACTGATGTCTTCTGTTTCTGTGGATGTCAGCTTTCTGTATCTTCCCCTAAAGAAAGTGACGAGTAATGTTATCTGCAGAAAGAAGCAAGAAAAAGCTACCATACCAACGGTAGGATTCATTGCGGATCAAGAGAGAAGTACGGAAGTATTGAGTTTTGCTATTACGCAGACTCTGTGATCAGAGAATCTGCCAAGATAAAAGGAGTCATTACAGAAGAAGGACAGTAGGAAGCATGTGAGTCAGAAGAGGCAGTGAGCTACAGGAGGAAGATGGTGGTTAGCTGTGTCTGAGTGGCAAGTAAAAACATGGTACAATCTCTCATCCACCCACTGTGTTTGCAGAAGCTTTTGGGAGTCTGGGTAAAACAGATATGTTGATTTGCTTTCCAGTATTACTGAAGGAAGCCACTGTAAACGTGGAGGTCCAAAAGCTGCATTTGTAAGGAGCGCTTTATGAGCTGTTTGCAACATCTTAGTGATGGTTTTTCAAGAGCAACAATGCTAAATTTCCTCACTTTATTGGAGTCAACACTAAGGAGGAGTAAAATGGTTGGAAAATGGTGACCGAAGTCTATACAGGCAGAAAACTCAAGTTTTATGATGTATGTGACATCAGTATTTCATCCTTATATGGCTAAAGTGAATAGTATTGGATCAGAAAAATTACGTTGTTACAAAGTATAAGCAATATAAAGATCTACCCGTATCCTGGGCTTGCAGGAAGGTTCCCAAAGGGAGGATCTCCAGATAGAGATCCTTCCTCCTGGGGAGTCAGCCCTTAAATGGGGTCTAGGAGGACCATTAAATGGAGTCTAGGAGGAGCCATGATCCACCCCTTCCAGTCACTCAGGTGAGATGACGTTCACCTGTGCCCCTGCAGCTGACTCAGCGCTCACTTCAGGTGGTCAATCAGAGATTCAGGCCGTGATTCAACAGTTCCCATACAATCCTGAAATTTTGTTTCCATTTCACAGTGTTTTGGCATAATCTGCCTACATTACCAATTAAAGATTGTTTTGAAAAAGTGGTTACTTTACTCCTCTTGCTTACCACTCAGCTATCGTGCACATCACTAGATCAGCCCTGCAAGGAACACCACTGTTTGAGTCACTGGATAAGCCATAGGGTTCATCACCCTGCTGTCAGTCCTGTCTCCCAGCATCCACTCACTTCACTCTAGCATCACTTTGTCTTCATGCTTCTGATTTTCTGGGTAATGTATAATGTTCTAATATTTGTGACAACACCATGTGGATTAACTTTTTAAAATTAGAAATAATGTTGATGTTCAAGTTGCATCTTAACACTGTTTCCAGAACTGATAAGCATTTTTCAGATGATTGAGTAAATAATAAGCAAACTTTTCCTACTGCTAGTATAATGTGACGACTCATTAGTCTATATTTTTATTTTCCAGTGCTAAATTAATTTAACAGCTACCTCAGACCTCAGTAAAAAGTCTCAAATCATCAAATGCACCACTAGGAGAGTTTTAGGGATTCTTAGTGAGGAGAGTTTTAGGGATTCTTAGTGAAGAGGAAGGCAATGCAGTGTACACTGTTAATAAGTTGGATTTTTTTTGTCTCTGTCTTTATTGTATGACTAGGCCAACAAGTAAATAGAAATTAAAATAGGGAGGGGTGAGAAAACAGAATACCTATGTCTGAATTGGAATGCCCAATTTCCGTTAAGTTAATGGGAATCCAGACCTTTTACGTAGTTTGGAAAACCTTATCCCTTTTCTGAATACTTTCCTTATCTGGCTTTTCAGTTAGACTCTTTTTCTAAAAGAAATACTATACAAGGCTTCCATTTGTACCACAAGATAGCTGAAATCAGGGTGATTCCCGCTGGCTTTATTGAACATGCCTTTGCAGATAGGATCAGGGAGCCTTATGCAGATGTATAGGGTAGGACACAGTAGAATAATACTGGTAACATGTTGTAGACTTTTTTCTTGCCAAACTACTGTAACTGGGAAGTTTGGGGGATATTGCTTTCCTCAGATCTGAAGCATTTGCTGCAGGTGCCTTTCTTATTTCTTTTCCTTCATAAAGTAACTGGATTTATAACTCAGGTTTTTGAAGTAAAAGTCTGAATTGCAATGAACTCAGCCCAGAGGATGATGGTAATATGACTGAAAAAATAAATACACCTGCAGAACTTAAATGTTATAACCTCTCATTTCACTTCTGGGACAGGAAAAAGGTGTTTTTCCTGGAGTGATCTCTTGTTTGCTCTTAGGGCATGCCTTCTTGATGTTGTAGTTTCCCATAGTCAAAGAACAAACAAATTGTAGTTTCTAGCAGGATTCTATTTTGTATTTAAAAAGAATGACAAATACCTTTAAACTCCCCAGAGGAAATCATATTTCACTTAGATGCCACTTCTAGAAAATTAGATAGCGTTTATTTCCTCAAGGGCAAAAATGTAGCATGATTGCCATCCAGGTACTACTCTCAATTTTTTTGTCTTCCAACACAGGCTTTCCTAGAGCCAGAACTTATTTTAGCTCCTTCTCAGTGCTACAAACCAGACATAAGATCTTCTATTTGTTTCAGCACATTTTATTTTACTGGGTTTTTCTTTGTTCTGTTTCGTTGTTGTTTGTTCTTTTTTTCCCTGTTTATGTTGTTTCATTAGGTCTGTACGCCTCTGCCACCAGGGTTAGGTATAGCCTGGTACTTAATCTGACGTTATACTGAATTCGTGGGACAAAGTAGAAACTCCATCCTGATTTTTTTAATATTTCCCGGACTTTGAGGCTCTATGCCATTCTCAGATCTTTTCTGTTTTAGGATGAGGCACTAAAATGCCTTTCTCTTTTCCCATAAAATTTGAAGCCACCCTCAGGCTAGCCGTGCCTTTCCCCAAAGCACCTTGCAGAATGCCTGTGATCTGTGCTTGCTCCAGTCTAATGCTTGTCAGTAGAAACCAGATGAACTGTCTAAGTTAGACTTAATTTAGAAATGTTTTAGAAATTTCTTTGGGCTTTTCTTCAATGTGTACAATCTCAGTGGCATGTAGGGACTAGAAAGAAACTGCAGTCAAACACATTTCTTCTAAAACAAAGGGGATGTATGGCATGTAGAGAAGTGACTTTTATGTGTTACTATACTGCTTCAGTTTAGATTTTCTTTTTCCTGGCTCTTGTGTGTTAGTATATCTTTTCCAGGCAAGGCTTGTTTCTCCCACATTTTTGCAGTTTTGAGAGATGCGTGGGTTTGCAGTCCGCATAGGTTGAAGAAATGTAAAAGAAGATAAAGTTCCAGACTACATGATGGGATTGGCAGAATGGGAGAAAAAGTCTGCACAGCTCCAAAGAAGCAGTTGAGCAGGGCAGAGACAGTGCAGGCTGGCTTCTGGTTTCTGAGGATGGGATTTTGGAATCTCTTCATTTTTATTAATGAATCTGTTTTTGTTTTTTTTTCATCAGCAATGATAC
>PPHD01025559.1:0-11732 GCA_002909625.1 Bambusicola thoracicus
AAAAAAAAAAAACAGACAGAGAAATAGGGGATTAAAGTAGATGCAAATTTTTGGAATACTGTTGCATTTATTTGTGACTTTCTAAACTGTGCAGCTAGAAACATTTTTATAGGGCCTTTGAGAATAATCTTCAATTGTACAAGTTTTAAATGCTTGAAGGAAGCTACTCCACAATGTAGTGATTTTGCTCTGGGGAACCACTCTGGGAGACAGTTAGTGTAATCTTCCTGCTTCCTAGGTAATTTAAAATCACAAACAACCAGTTTCCACTTGTCGGTGCAATTAGTCCAAATTTGCCTGAGAAAGGACCTCTCATGCAAAATGCTCCGCAAGCACAGATCATTCATCCACCTAGAGCTGCTGTGTATGAAGCTACAAGCTGTGTGCATGCAGTAGCTTGCAAAATTAGTATCAGTCTCTTCAGCTGTCTTGATCTTTGTTTGAATGTGGTCAGTAGGAATTGAGAAACTTCCGAGCATCAGTATTTACGACTGTTTACATTTCTTTGATATCACTTTGATGGCATGGGGATTTCATGTTATTGCTATATTACAGAAGTGGCAAAAAGAACCTGATGTACAACACTGTCATTTGTGTTTATTAAACTTTCTGATACTGATAGTGACTTACATCCCTTATACACTCAAGATTCCTCTATTTTAAGGTAGGCCTTGCACAGCTTGCCTTCAGAAGATATACCAGCTGCTAAAAGTCACTGATAAAACATTCAGTAGCTGCATTTCCTGAAGAAGTTAAAATAAAAGGTAATAGGGTATTACTCATGGCAGATGCGCTACATAAAATGTAATGTAGATTACTACAAGAAGGAGTACTTTGCTTGCTCAGTAAAATGAATGCTAATGAACATATTGTTCTGGATATGATTTACCCATTTCTTAAACCCATTGAGTTTGTGCTTAGTATGGTTGAAATTTGAAATACATGTGTCTGCCTCTTCTGGGTGATATACTTTGAGGTGATTTGGCACTGTCAGCTGGAAGAACAGGTGGGGCAGGTGGCTGTTAAGGGAGAGCTGAGGGTTCTGCCTGAATTTATTGTAATGACTGTGAACAAGACCCACTTACAGACTCCCTTGGAGGAAAATTCTTTAGGAATAACCACTTTGGAGAAGGAGATAGGCACATCCACTTGTCTCACCTTTTACTGTCTTTCTTATCTTCTACCAAGGGGCACCAGAACTAATGCATTTCGCAGGCAAAGGTTTTCTCTCTCACAGTGACGGAGGCATCTGAGTTCGTTGAGATTTTGGTTACATTTCCTCCTCCAGTGGTGATATTTGCTTCTGCTCTGAGGAAGTGGAGCCGGTGGCACAGTCACTGCACATATGTGACCGCTTGAGCGGAAATATATTCTTCTGAAACATGGTGTGTCTGAAAAGTAATATAGTCTCAGCTGAATCCTAAATCTGCTTGTTGTTAAACTATAACATAGCATGTCATAAGTAGGAACCAAGACCATGCAACTAGAGACTGCTCCATGACAGCGTGATCTCAGATGCAGCTCAGCCTTGTACGTAAAGACTCTGAGGCTTAACATGTTTTTGCTTGGGTGACTTTCATTATTTTCAGTGTAAAACAGTCAGAGTGTCTGTGCTGGAGGAATTACCAATATGTGGCCCAGTAAAATATTATGCCTTGTTTGTCAGTACTGTGCAGAAGGAACAGCAGCACTAGGGTGTATGCACTTACATGAGGAGAGGAATGTTATGTACATTGTTTTTGTCTAGAAAATCACACCCCATAATTCAGACTTGGGAGTGGATCACAACACTTGTGTCTTACGGTGGATAAAAAACAGGAACACACCCAGAAGAGACTGGAGACAGGCCAGTTCCACATTTATAGTTATAAACTAGGTAGAAATTACTGATGTTCTTCTCTGTTGAAACTCTTAAGATTTAGATTTTTGAAACATTCAGCATATCATCAGAGTTCTTCTGGTATGAAAGGGGGAACATTGCCATCTTTCTGAAGCATTTGAACTTAGCAAAAGTTTTCCTCCAGATGTGGATTCTATTAGCCAACTAAAAGCTAAAGTTTGAGAGCTAGACTGTGAATCCAGTCTGCGTTAAACAGCCAGAGATTTCCTGCCTTTACCCTCAAGAGGATTTTTTACAAGTTTGGAAAAATTCACCCTGAAACACTAGCAGATTTTGTATCATATTGAACACTTTGCTTGTAATTCTGCTGATGGCAGATGGCACCGCATCAGCCCAGTGCTGTTAGCTGGCATTTGTCTGTGGCTTTTTGCAAGCATGCTATAAGATGCAGGCTCACCACAGTCGAAGATCTGAATGCAAAAGACCCTAAGAGCAGAAGGTCGATGCAACATGCTTCAGTCCCTGATGGCGAGCTGGTTGTTGGGCATGTGAAAGGAAACTGACAAACACTGCAGAGCATCTCCTTTGTGATTTGTGCCTTGATGGATAGAGTGAAATGCTGTAGGAAGCCATGTGGTGTTAGCACAGGGTGAATACAGAGACCAAAAAGGTTTTGAAAGGGTGTCAGGGTGCAGAGAGCAGTCCCAGGCTGGAGGGGTCTGCAGCCCAGCTCTTGCTGAGTGAGGGTTTCTCTCCTGCCATTTTGCTGCAGTGAAGCATCCACTGGGAAACAAGGACACCACCGCGGTTCCTACAGGAAGAGGAACGAAGGTGCTCAGAGTTGTCAGCGCCCAGCTCAGCAGGCAGACAGCAGTATTTGCAAAGCAGCAAATAGAGGAGGGCTCTGGAAAATAAGCACCAATTTCCAAGTGTGTGGCAGCTATTTCTCAGCTTCCACATACGCCCGTATCGTGCTATTAGCAAAACTCGTGCTATGCAGTTTTGTTTTTGTAAGAGAAGTGCATTAAGGCATAGTGCTCCAGCTCCTGGTTTGTGCAGGGGTTATGTGTTTTTCTTGGTAAATAACTCGGTTCTCTGTAGTTGACTTGTAGCTGCTGAAGCTATTGGCATATAGCTTATATAAGTGTGGTATTCAAGTAACAAAAGTATCTGCACCAGGCAGGGTAAACAGTGGCAGCTAGCGCAGTAGGAATGATACAAGCAAGTCGTAAAGATACCACAGGTAACCCAAGAGGCAGCCCAGAACTTCCTTAAAGTGACTTCACAGTACAGTAATAGCTCAGAAAATGTCCTTCCCTCCCTTTCAGTATAATTCTAGTTAGAACATACAACCACAGTGGGAAAAGGTAATTCTGCTTTTGTATAAAGAAATTCGGTTTCCCTGATAAGCCCCTGAATAATGCAGCATTGTATACAACAAAAATCATCAGCTGTGTTGGAACATAAGAGAAATGTGATAAGGAACTTAGAGGAGAGAAATTGGAATGAAGTAATTACGTGGTCTAGAATTTAAGGATGTTGATTTCAGGTCATGTATACATCTGTGTGGGCAAGACTGTATATTCTCCACATAACCAAAATTTTGCTGTATGTCTGGGATTTGAAACTTTGTCCAGAGTAATTCAGTGAATATTGTTGGAAGGCCAGTACAAACATGAGCTCTTGCACTGTGAATCCTCTAACATAAGGATGTGACAGTGTGCACATAGATTAAAAATCTAGTAAAGGCAACAAAAACAAAAAACTACATTGGATGCTCTTCATCCCCACCAGCCTGGAACACAAAACAAAAGCACTTTATTGGAAGGCATGCTGTGAAGGTAGGCATAAGTGTGAAAGCAGGAACTATGAAATAGAGTGCCCCAATTCTGAACTTATCAATAAAATTAACTTTATAGATATATGTACAATTATATAAAAGTACACACGCACATTTACATTTATTGAAAGAGAGAGGTAGAGTCTGAGAGCCTCTGAGAGCCACAACAGCTGCAATAACTTTTTGAGCTGTCTTCTGCTATTTGCCAGCATTACTCAGCTGAAAATGAAACGTTAGTATTTCAACATTCCTGTATACATGGATCACATCTGGATGAAATTCAGTGTCAGGGGCATCAAGGTATGAAAGATTAATGAATACAGTGAAACGGCATTCCCCAGCTCTGGCTCCTTCCTACCAAGGCACAGCTGGAAAAAAACACTGCTGTGCCCTCTTCCCTTCATGTGCTGTGGACATGGCTGGAGCAGGCTGACAACACCAGCACAGCACTGTGAGGTGGTGAGAGCTGCCACAGTGTACATGAGTAGGAGATGAGTCCAGCCCTTTATCTGTACACCAGGAAGATGTTTGTTGGCCAAGGAGCTTTAAACACGACGTGTTTGCTCCTATTAAATACTGTGGAGGCACTCCCATAATGGAAAATAGTAGCTGCTTTTTTGTTGTTGTTGTTTGCCTGAGATACTGCAGCATTGTATGACAGTACACAGAGAGTGAAGCTATGTGTTTCCGCATGGAGCTCCAGCTCCAAGAACAGCTGCAGTGCACAGTCAAGGCCAGACGCCTGCTTTTCTCCTGCCTTATGCCCCATCCTGTGTCCTGCCTGCAGCCCAGGAAGGGCTGCCATTTGCTGGATGGGAGGAGCCACTCCACACCTGTCAGGCTCCAGGTGCTCTGACAGGCCTGCATCACCCTGGGGCACTGAGGAGCTCACGCCTCCTCCTTAGACTGGCTTTTCTCCAAAAGTCTGGGTAGTGCTCAAGTATAAACATACTGCCCGTAGGAGTGCACTTGGCTGATCTCTTATCACTAGTTAGTGTCCAGGTGGGTGTGGGTGGGGTGTCTCCTTTCCTCCCCATTTCCTAGAATCACACGGTTTTCTGGCACCTTTCATTTCCTTTCACAAGAGCATACAGCTGAGTGACAGAAGTAGCACAAAGCTGTGCAACAAATGCCAGAACCAGAAGATAACTCAGCAGCTTGTGTTAGTTTTAGACAGAAAAGGAAGTCACCTGGGCTGTCTCAGGTGCTTGGGCTGTGCCAGAGTAGGGCATGAGAGGCTCAGAGTGTGGTGAGGTGAGAAGAGTACCATGCAGGTCCTGCTCCTCAACACCAGGGGCTGCTACGTCAACTGTGTCTTCTTTCTGTGAAGAAGATGTAAGTTCAGCCACCCCAAAGAAACACTGGGTTCAGGAACCCTGAAAGATGTTCTTAATACCAGCTGATATAGAACTCTTATTTTTGCAGTATCACCACTTAGAGCATTGGCAGAAGATGCAGCAAAGTCTGTTCATAATAATTTGTCCCTGTTGTTGTCTGGAGCTGTGAACAATTATCTACTTTATAATATGACATTGTGGAATCAATCACTGCACCTAGATATCTACACATAGGGAAGAACAGTCAGATAGAAAAAATGACTGTAGTCCTTATCCCCATTCTGGGCAGGTCTGAGATGGTGCTCCTGAATGAAATTAGTGTCTATGAGACTTCAGGCAGTTATTCTGGTAATGCCAAAGTCAACACAAGCCCTCAGGTGTGGTTTATAGCTACGTGTGGCATGCAATCTCCAGAGACAATATTCTCCAGTAGCCACTGTGCCATATTCATTTGTCCACAGAATCATGCATAGCGTACTGCTTTATCAGTCCAGCCCTTAGTATCATCTCTCCCTTTATAGAGCTAATGCTGCTGATAATAAAGCTCCTGTGTAATGTAAATCAGTGGTGCACAAAGCCAGCCACATCTCTGACACTGCAGCCCCTAGGAATGCTGCGTTCATCCCCTTTCAAAGCAGTAGCGCTGAGCACATCAGCTGTGACAAGGCCATGTAGTTATAATCTTGCACAGGAATTCTCTCTCTTCCTCCCAGGCAGGACAGAGGAGGTCTAGATTTTGCCAACATCCAGTGACCAACTTCCCAGTTTTAGCCATACTTAGCTAGCAAAACTGGGTATATGAAGAGTGAAGTGCAAAAGTCCATGGTTGTTGAAGTGCTATCTATCTGAGACACTGCTATTAAGGTCCATCTTCTGCTTGATGTTAACGGAAATGATTTTAACCAATTGCCCCCATCACAGCAGCAAAGGCAATCATGGGATGATGTCTTAGCAGATTGATACAGAGTGTATAAACCACAGAACCATCCAAATATCATCTCAAAGAAGTCATATAGTAATACGAGAAATTGTAAGTCCCATACCTGCTAGAACCAGAGTATCAAGGAAAAACAATAAACAAAAGTCGTAACATAACTTTGTTATTTACAAGTGCTAACTTTACATAAACCAGTACAACAACCACCACAGATCTGTAAGCACTGCCAAACAAAAAACTCCTGCAACAGGAACACCAGAGGATTTTGCTACGGTGCATATCAAATAGAGCTCTAGAGCTTCTCCTCAGCTTTCTCTGAACAACAAAAATGGGGCAAAGTGTCTCCAAGTCCTTTTTCCAGGTTCTCAGGTTCCCTTGTTTCTATCCCTTTTTCAGCCCTCATAATCAGTCATGCTTATGAAAGTTGAACAAATATATCATTTAGGTGGAAAATTCTCACCACTGACCCCACTGTTCATTTATTAGAAACCAAAGCTGTTCTGTTCATGTTATTAATGCAACTCCCAGTTGTTTCCTTGGCTTGCTATGGATGTGTCTTCCTCGGAGCTGTGTCGTTACTCCAAAAGCCAGCAGTAGTTTTTAATGTGAGCAGCTTTGTTGAGAAACATTCATGAAATTAAGCAGAATGGACAGTATGCATATACATTTTTAGAAAATATATGTCTCTGTAGTGCTGTCCTCCCAGAAACTGGCCTGGGTAACAACAGGGCCTGAGGAACAGCAGGGCCCAGGGAACCCAAAGAGCACTGCAGGAGGTCCCAGCTGGGCACTGTCACCATACTGCCCTCACTGCAGAGGTGGGCACCTCGATCGCTGTGCTCAGATCCTCACCAGCCTGGCTGCAAGAGGATGGTGACTGCAAACCATAAGAGCTTTTCCTGAGAGTAATTCCAAACAAGAGCTTGCTGCTGTGAGCAAACCCTAGCTTGGTGCCATTATGCACAACAGGAACCATTCCCTTATTCACACCACACACTCCTCATGAGAAGTCATACTAGTGCTCCTGATAAAAGAGCAGAAATTTCATTTAATGTTCCAAAGGGGACTTTGGGGAACTTTCTTCTTTCTTTCTCTCTCTCTATTTTCTTTTGGCAGAAGAAACAGTGCTAAGAGACTTATGCCAGTGAGAAAGTGAACTCTGAAGCGATTAGGAGAAAGATGGGAATGGGGAGGGCATGAAATCTGGTCCTTAGGACTAAGATAAATAAGAGTCTTTAAGAATAGCAAGGGTGGCTGAGTCAGCCTGGGGGTAGGAGTAGTCGGAAGAAAGAGACTTCCTTACTGGGAGGAAGAAGTACATTAGCCTCACAGAGCTGTGCTGGGATTTCCTTGCAAGCTTAGGAGGCACTGAACAGAGTACAGTTATCTGCTACAGACCCCTTCAGAGGAGCCCGTAGCCAAGTCACTCACCAGCTTAAGCTGTTCTTTTCCTGAGGGGGTGCAGCATGTACCTGTCTTGGCCTTGGTTGGCTTCTGGTGGCTCCTGTCCCTGAAGCTGGGTGTGGGAAGCTTTGAGCTCATGCTAATTAAAGCTTCACGGGTAGAGGACATGCTGCTAAGACAAGCAGGCTAACAATGCTACTGACTTGTCACACTGAGTACCTTTATAAGCCTGTTGCAGAAGTTCATTGGTTTCAGAGCAACGGTGGCTGGATTCCTAAGAATAATATTGGAAAGTGTCATCTAGGTATTAACTTCCTCAAATTAGCTCCATGTCCTGTGTACCTGACTCCTGCTTTTACTACTTTATGTCTAAGAACACCTGCACCATCAACACCAATTGCTTGTACTAGCAAAGGCGTAAGTGACTAAACAGAAATTCATGGACTGCTTGTTTGATGGTGCACGTTTACTTCACACTAAGCCTGTTCGTGTAGTAACTTTCTGATGCTCTGTAAATGAACCAGAAAGAACCTGGACAATTTTGTTGTATAAGCGTGTTGTATGTGGGACCAGTATACCTGCTTGTGTGCTTGTATGGAAATGCCAATATGACACTAGAATGTGCTTGTATGATGGGAAGTCTGTTCTAATAATTGACTTGCATGACTGATCTGGTGCTAAATAAACCAGTTCATCTAGAAATGCCTACGTCTTTTATTTGCTGACAGCCAGTACCCAGCTGAACAGGGGATGGTAACCATCATTATAGCAAGATGAAATTAGGTCTGTTGTCTGTTCCTAGCAGAGCTGTGGATTAATTCCAACTTGGAGTAACATTTCAACTTCATCCTCTCCCTCAAAAGTTTAGCAGTTGGATAAAAAAGTAAGTCTGTTATTAGAGCTGGAATACAGAAGAGGAGGACTGCAAGGACATTTGGAAGGTCTCTCCCTGTGCCCTAGGAAGGGCTTTGTGAGACGGATACCCATCTGTTCTGAAAGACCTCCAGCCATGAAATGTTGCCACTTCCTTGTGCAGCCTACCAAACTGTTTCTCCATTCTTATTTCCGGAAAGTATTTTTAAAAGTTATGTGCCACTTTGTTGCAGTTAGCAGCCTGCCCATCACAGTGATCTTTTTTTTCTATTTCTTACGAACCCAAATGCTATCAAAATGCTGTTTTGTTAAGTGTTCTCTAAGCTAGTCCTTCCCCATGGGTTGTGTGCCCCATGTCTTTGACTGCACTTGCATTTTTCTGCCTCTAATTGGTTACTCTCTGTCTCAAATTATATAGTCAAAAGCCATAGCTGCAAGTGGTACGTGAGTGTTGACCTTGCAAGAATGACCTGCTGGAAGGATTACTTTCTGTTTCTCCGCTCTGTTTCCTTAGCTGTTTACCCTCAGAAGCATTCTTTCTGGTCTCTTTGCTATGGGTCACAGCTGTCAGCTCCTCTCCTGCAGAGCAGCTGCTTGGCCACTTTCTTGTCCTGGTGGAGCTTTTTTTAATTGCTCACCTGCAACTCCTTTGAGACTAGGAGGTGATGGAGTTCAGCACTGGTGGCAGTGCCCACTGAGGCTCCTTGTTTAATCCTGTATGCATAAGAGATATTGGTTTGTAGGGACATACTTCACGCTGCACTGAATAGGCATCCTCTGATTTCTTCGTTCTCCAAATTGTGTGAAGCTCAAAATCCTGTTGGGATATAAGGGAGGCAGGGTTGAATTGCAAGGTACTCTTCCTTGCAACTGATCAGTTGCACACCTATGAACATCGTCCTGTATCCCTGGTGAGCTGACAGATCAAATTAATACACCAGTTTGCTAGGCTCGATGCAGTGTGATTGGAATCCAAATCCAGGGATTAGATTGTAACCTTTAGCAAGTCAGGAGATCTGACTCAGGATCATACTTTGCTATCCTGCTCTACAGGCTCACAACCAACCCAGGCTTGGAAGGCCACCTGTCCAGTAGCACTGAGTCACCAGCACAGGTTGGTGGGGACTGGAAGAGACGGAATGTGTCTCAAAGTTTAACCTCTGGTCTAGGACTTGAAAATATGTTCTTTCCTGCAGAACATATCATCTTTAGCTCGGACTTTATTATTCATCTCACCCATCCTTAAGTCTTCCATAAGGAAATGGGCTTAGATATGATATTGAAATGCAAGATAACATACTATAATACAATATAATACAATATAATTAGAATTGAAGCTAATAAACCAAATTTAATGAGAGAGAGCATCCAAAAACCGAAGGCCTTACTCTAATGCTGAGGCAAAATGTGCAGTCAAGACGAGCAGAAAGGGAGAGAGCCAGGTCTCGTGACTTTGCCAGGTGTTTTATCTCCTCTCAGAATGCAAAGTCCTCTGGAGTATGTAGTTCTTCTCCTCTGGGACAGGTGCCCGGAACTGGAGCATTAACTCTTTAACTCCCAGTGCACTGCATGATGTTCTGATGTGGAATGTCCATTACAAAAACCATAAAACTATGACATTCCACCCCTTATTCCACATTGTTATATCATGCTTAATATACATAAATAAACACTAATTAATGAGCATTAAACATACACACAAATATATATACATGAAATTACTGACTGCACTTCTCCAACATCAAATTCCCTTGTGCTACACATTGAACATCCACATTTTTCTGCATCACCCACCAAGCGGACCCAGCTCCCTGAGCAAAAACAGTTCCATGGATATGTATCTACCTGATGGTTATTTGTTGTTCTTCAGTAGCCTGACTCTTGGGCACGTGAGCATATATGTGACTCACCTTTACAACCATATCCTTTATTGAGGCAGCACTGTCTTTCCACAGTTCAGCAGCCCAAACAGGTTTACCCCTTCTTTGCCAATAGTTTTGTTCCCATTGCTGTAACCACCCCCATGAGGCATTTGCCACCACCCATGAGGCAGTGTAAAGCATTGGGCACCTCTCCCGTTCAGCAACATCAAGGGCCAGTTGGACAGCCTTTACCTCTGCAAATTGGTTTGATTCTCCTTTCTCTTCAGTGGCCCCCGCAACTTGTCGTGTGGGGCTCCACACAGCAGCTTTCCGTCTGCGATGCTTCCCCACAATACGACATGGTCCAACTGTGAACAGGGCATATTTCTTTTCATTTTTTGTAGTTCATTGTATGGTGGGGCCTCTTTAGCTCGCAGTACTTCTGCTGGTGATGTTCCAAACTTTTTGCCTTCAGGCCAGTCCATGATGACCTCTAAGATTCCTGGACAACTGAGGTTCCCCATCTGAGCTCGTTGCACTATCAACGCAATCCACTTACTCCAAGTGGCATCAGTAGCATGACGGGTGGAGGGAACCTTTCCTTTGAACATCCAGTTCAGCACTGGCAGTTGAGGTGCCAGAAGAAGCTGAGTTTCAATACAAACTACTTCAGAAGCAGCCCAAACCCCCTCATAAGCAGCTAAGATCTGCTTTCCAGTTGGAGTGCAGTGCTCTTCAGACCTCCTGTACACTCAGCTCCAGAATCCCAGGGGTCAGTCTTGTGTGTCTCCTGAGAATCTTTGCCATGAACTCCAGGTGGAACCATTCTCTCCAGCAGCAGTGTAGAGGATGTTCTTTACATTCTGTCCTGTCTGTACTGGTCCCAGGGCCACAGCTCAGGCTCTCTCTTGTTTAATCTGCTCAAAAGCCTGCTGCTGCTCAGGACCCCACACAGAATTATTTTTCTTCCAAGTCACTTGATAAAGGGGGCTTACAGTGAGGCTGTAGTTCGGAACATGCATCCTGCAAAAGCCCACGACACCCAGACAAGATTGTGTCTCTTTCCTATTAGTGGGTGGAGACATGGCAGTGACTTTGTTGATTACATCTGCTTTGATGTGATGATGTCCATCTTGCCACTTTATACCTAGGAACTGAATTTCCTGGGCAGATCCTTTCACTTTGCTTCGCTTAACAGCGAAAACAGCTTGCAGAAGAATTTGGATTATTCACTCTCCTTTCTTGAAAACTTCTTCTGCTGTATTGCCCCACACAGCAATATCATCAGTGTACTGCAGATTCTCAGGAGCACTGCCCTGTTCCACTGCAGCTTGGATCAACCCATGGAAAATGACTGGGCTGTGTTTCCACCCCCACAACAGATGGATCACCTGATAAGCCAGGCTATCCAAAGCACAGCTTGCAATGCAGCCATCCCTGCCTTGCTCCATCACACTGATGGCTCTTCCCACTGCATGGCCTGGCCCAGTCCCATGCACAGCCATCACTGAGTACCAACTGAACATTGGTGCACTATTAGCTCCATCTGGGCTGAAACTGGGATACAAGGAGGTGCACAGTGCAGTGCCAACTAAACTTATGGCAAATAATTGTATGCATTATGATACCTGGGCTAAAC